>LQRL01128181.1:12624-26896 GCA_001703475.1 Hydroides elegans
TGGCTCAGTAAACATGTCAAAGAGCGTCACATTTTAGAATCGAATATGACTTAAAGAATTCACTAAATTTATCTATCTATTTCAAATATAACCTGCTAAACCAACTTACCCTCTGAGCTAACTTTCTCTATAGAAGGCCACGTTTTCCAGAGCGGCGCCGATTTTTGCCTCTCCAACTTCTTCCTACAATGCGTCGATCTACGCCGCTTCCTTAGTCTTTGAACCGGCTCACTATTCCACTCTGGACTCTCAGGTTGACTAGCATGCCTCGATGATGACACATTCAGCAATGTCTGCTCAAATTCCGAATAATGTATCGTGTCATGGCTATTCATTTGCCATTCTAATAACTTCATTACAAACGCCGGGTAATGCTCGGCAAACTGCTGTGCCGCATTGAGGCGATGATGATGTGGACTTTGATGCTGCTGTTGTTGCACTAAGACACTGTTGGGACTGTTTGGGATGCTGGAGCAATACTTGATTGGTGTGTGGTTGCCACTGATGGACGGCGTACTAATCACTGTGAAAGGCGAGTAACACGTGGTCGATGAGGTCACGTGGTTGTGGTGATAATTAGGGTCAAGGTCACTGCATTGCGAGGACACGGACGAGGGCGAGTTGCAGTGATGATGATGCGTGAACACAGACGACGGGTAACTCGAATCGGCGAGGAGCATACTGCCGTTTTGACCCCGCGGTAGAAAGTCAGTTAAGTTTTGCGTGAATCCATTCGGCCGTTGCGCTATATCTTTGCGATGTCCACATTTCTTGCGCGGCGTCTGAGACCCATTGGAATTGTTTTGCCTTTTTGAGGCGACCCAGTCGGTGAATCGACTGTAAAGGGATGAGAAGATGTTGTCTTTGGGGGATTTTCCCGAATATGACGAGGATGAGCTGTTTCGACTGCAGGAGCATGCGTGTTGAATGGCGCCGGTGCCGTCGAGGAGCAAGTGTGAGTTGTCGTCCGTGGCTTGCAGGTATTTGGTCCAATGCTCATCTCCTATAAAACGGTTACAATTGTATGATATAATTATGGATATATAGGAATATAAAACTACTATGACACCGCATCCGCAATTTGTATTTGTTATGCTAGTTTAAATAGCGTTTTTGAAAGCCTATATCTTTTATGGAATTAAACTGTGAAAATCTAAAATTACTGATAAATCATGTAAATCATATATCTATAATGTCATCAGGATAACGAGGCGCAATAACAACATACACTGTTATAATTGAAAGGGTTAAGAAGTCATTCTTAGTCGATATGGTAGAAAATATTACTGAAAGAAGTATACAACTGGACTTACCCGCTTTTGATTTGAAGCTGGCGCTACGTTGGGAGCACTGTCGCTGGCATTTGTGCCTGTAATCAAGAGACAAATTTGAGTTCAAGTAATTGTATATATTTAACGAAAAATTATTTAATATTACCGAATTCTTTGAAAAGGTAACAATCATGGTAAGGCAGGGTGCAATGACGCTCAAAATAGCTACCACTAGCGCGATTGTCGTCTAAAAAAACTTATGATGCAAAAGCGGCCGTGCAACCGCTAAGGTGCACCCATGTAACTTTGAGAAAAAAACGTCAAAACAGAAGTCTTGGAGATGAATTAATTGTGCATGAATCTAAACAATAACAACAAAAAGTGTGCCCCGTCCTTAATTGCATTTATATCATTTTTCAATCGTAGAACGAGCAATATGTCAATACGACCTATCAAAGTATCTTTTGATCAATAACTTAATTACCTTGTGCCAGGCAAATTCTGCACCATTGCTTAGTCCACAATGTCTGATTTCATAATTCAAAACGTTTGCTAGATTTTTCTATCCGTTCTTCGATTTAGCTTATTATCTTTCAACATTTTAATGGTATCATTCAACAATATTTTCTAAATGTTATTCCACTTTTATTACATTTCATGGAACTGTAGCACCAGCCGTGTTGTTTTCAACTAAATTTAAGATAAGTCAGATGCTTGATCTATTAGCGCATGGTGATACTTTTTATTAAGTGACATCCACCGTTTTTGCAGCACTTTTATCCCACACATTTCAAGCTAAACCTGATGCATGAAGCCGTATAACAACTTGTTGTGCTATTATATTAGGTTTTAGAGTTTAATGTCCCTCAGCATTTTTATGCTGTTGTTGCTTATTATAGTTGCATGTCTGCAGCATCAAGGCCACACAATATCATTGTATTTTAGACATGATATTCCACATATACATGTTTACGTGCTTGCTTGTTTGTTGGACTTAGGGCACCGCCGCAAATGCGATTGACAAGGCAAGGTCAAGATACGAGGGGCCCTTGGAAAAAGGAAGGATGATAAGTTGGTTCTTGACGTTTGGTTTATAACCCCTTGTTATGCATGCCTTCAATTAGAAGGTTGTTAGCATAAAATATGAATTAAATTGCGTTATAGCAATGATGTATCTGAACATGTATTTAAACCCTGGATGAATTGCATGCAAGATGTTTTCCAAAACAAGATAAAGTTTTTTTATTGGTTTAATGATGCCAGGTTTTTTATGCTTTAATTGTTAAAAATTATATGTTCTAAATTGCATCTTTAATATCTTTTCTCCTTCTTTATCCATTGTTTTTATATAATCTCTAAAAGAAGCGATTGCACAATGTTGTTCTTATGATATATTCTCGCGTATTTGCTTATTTCTAGAGCTCTAGGTGTTACATCCAGACACCTTCAGATGAATTGATGTACCTACTGCCTTCTTTATGTGTTAACAAATCAGCACTGATACGTTGTCTCAAATACAATAACAATAATATGATGGTTGCATAACTTTTACGTCTGTAGTTTATTTATGTCTTCAATATTAACACGTCTTAAGGCATTTTGTTGAGCCTGCACTCAGATAAAAGTGAATATCTATGAATATTCATTACAAAATATCAGTGTATCCTAATCCAAATATATATTACTGCTAATCATTCTATTAGTCATACATATAAAAATACTCATACAATTTAATTCTTAGAAAATCTAATAAACATGCTTCGAATCATAAGCATAACCTCATTATTATAATAGAAAATGAGCAGGCGCAGCTCAAGTTTATTGCGACGCCACCTCAGCCGCCTGAGTTATAATGTCTGTCTACACCGTGGTGTTTATGTGCATGTTTTTTCATGACTATCCTCGTCTCATTCTAGAAAACAGCTCGACATCTTTTTGCATTGTGGCTTTTACGTCATAAGTGCGAGGGCCCAAAGAGCACATACTAACATGTCTTTGGCTGCTTTGACTCAAGGAAAGAGTGAGTCCAGGACTAATATTCTCGACTTAACATTTACCTTATACTCACACTTTTTCCCATCCTCTAACATTGAATCTGAGGGTATATGTCAAGGAAGGGAGAGTGGAGAATATGGGTCCAGGTCGCGGATATGATACGACTCCTGGCAAAGCGCGCTCCACCGTCTAGTCTCAATTCGTGACAATCAAATAAGAGACTCCGGGCAACAGCAATGTCTATAGAAAAGTCTTCTGCAGTCCTGGTCGCAGCCAAATGCCATATCAGATCTCTTTTGATCAATCACGACAGTAACGATTTATGTCATCGCCGCTCTGGCGTACGTGCATTTTCTTATTGCGGCGCAAAAACACACTCGGAGCCTTGAAAACGACGGCAAATTAAATGTCAGCTCTTAAACTGTTTGCGCATTAAATGCTTGGAAACGAAAGCAATCAATTCGATAGATTACTTGGAACTGAGAGATTTCAAAGCTATAAATCATCCGTTTTTGCAGACACAATGGATATTTATGAGGTCAAAGACTGACTTAAAAAAAACAATACTAGCAGGTTCATATTAAAATATGTTAAGTCAGAGATTATCTCATCTTCCTGATTTAATCATGAATAATAGAATATTCTTATAGCTTGTTCCATTTTAAAGTATACTTATATAGACTGGTATATTTTCATTTTTATTTGATTTATGATATCATTATTTTGCAGAAATATTAAAACGCATGTTATTCAAGCTAAATGCCATGACAACCGAAGACTGTGCCTAGGACAGTCCAGCATCGGGGGCGCTCAGATTCATCCCTAGTAGAAGCAATACTGTCCCGATACCATAGAGACCTTAATTAACAGTGTACAATACCCTTGCTTTTATACGACAATTACCAATACGTAACCCAATACGCATATGCTAAGTGCCAAGCAGCGACCCTAGATCAACAGTCCATTCTGCTATGGAACCGAAACTCCCACAACCTCTGTTGCAGCAGAAAGGTCCACAATGACCTGTTGCAAATTCCCACTAAGAAAGGGACGTACATAAGACATCGATTTCGGACGTTTCGTCGGAAAGATGTTCATAGTCGGTTCTTTGTTTTCCCGATTTTTTTTTCGCCCCTTCGTCGAATGAACGTACTCCGCACTTCCGACTTCGAATTTGCAACGTTTTCTCTGCGTCCACGACGAAAAATGACCTTCATTTGTGCTCAAATAACAATTTCCTCTCGACGTATGTGGACGTCTTCCCGAGTGGGTTGTGCCGAGCGACAACGGCGACATTGGCAAAAATTCTTTTGATCACAGATGTCAGTGCCCTGGATATTTGCGCCCAATGTCATCCTCCCTTTTCAGACTCAGAGGGTGATGATGGGTGTTGAGAACCCCACTTGTCAGGCCGCTAACTAATGCACATTGCATTGTGGTCCTAAATGATGTCGATGACGACGACATATTGGCAATTCATTGATATAGGATTTATTATATAGAGTCCGTCGGCGGCAGCTATAAGATTATTGACATGTTGCTCAGGCTAAGGGTCTCTGGGTCTCTGTGGTTTCTTTATAGACGTTTATATGTGCTCTTTTAATGAAAACTCGACTTGAACTGTGTAAAAAGATCATTTTCTTTAGATTTTATATAAATGAGTCAAGATACATTTACTCATAACAATTGTTATAAAACGATTTCGAATAGATATGTTGTTTTGAGTAAAGACACATGTTATGAATATATGTTTATTTGTGAGAAACTAAATCAATTGTTTAACTTTTTGCCATAGAAACCGTCGCGACAGTAGATGCAATTAAATTCATGTTTTATATACATAAATTCAACCTGGGACCGAAAGAACGAATCAAAATAAAATATTATTCGTGGACGGTGTCATGTTTCCCGTTGTATTTCTATTCATAATTTATATATGAGCTATGGGACGCTGACCCATATCAGTATCCATTGCAATAACAAAATCATATTTATCATATTACGATACATATACTGGTTGCTCATAGTTACCAAGCCAGGTGAGCCATTTGTTATAATCTAAAACGTGTTTTGCGTGTATTTTGGTGCAAAACCATTTTCAAAACATGAAAAATACATTTTCTGTTAACTGGTAGCCATGGGAACATAATTGTCACACATCCCTAAGCACTTTGGTCTGGCTTACAGATTAGAATACGGACCCCAATGCCAGATAATGATTTCGCTATTTGAAAAAAAAATGCTTTTGATTATTTAACAATGTGATAACATTTCTTCTTTTTTTCAGATTTATTAAATCATTAATAAAATAGATTACATACTTGAGACATTTTGTCGTTGATATCACTATACTTTAAGCGTGGTTACAGTTCATGATTTCGATCATGATGAAATCAGTGATAGACAATTTATTAAATTGATATCTATAGTTATAAACTATGTACAACTTCAAGTTGAATTTGATATATCCCACCACTTGTTTTATGTTCCTCACAACCTGAATCAAATTGAATAGAATTTCGGTCTATTTACAAAAAGCTCTTCTTTTTCACACACTGCAAAATTAAAACACATATGGAGAGCAAAAGTCGACACCGACTCCTACATAATCACGATAATTGCTTTCAAAAACTCTATTAAACTGTGCGAAATTGGAAATTATTTATTTCAAATTGGGGGACATTTCTAGGCTAATAGCTCTTGTTGTGTCGCATATATTTGCAACAAAAAAGCGCAAGTGTTTGTGAATTGGGATAATTGGAGCCGTGATGTTGACAATATGGTCAAAATAGAGAATCCGGTTCATGGATTAATTGGGAATATGTGGGTGACTGGGGCACGACACAATATCAGTTGGTGTTAGGGCTATCACTTGTTAAATTAATAATACTAAATTTGATTTAAGAATTAATATATTGAGGAATATCAAATTTGTCCTTATATCGTTTTTGCAGAGTTAAGTCAAAGTGATATTTTAAAATATTGGCCGTAATGTTTGAATTATAAGATAAGTAGTTTGTTAACAAACAAAACAAATTATGCTGAGAATTATTCGAATCCATACAGCATCATTGTTGAGCGTTTTTGAAATATTACAAAACCTCATTCACCCTAATTGACACGAACCAAAGTAAAACCATGTTCAAGGCAAAATACTAGCTTCTAGATCCGTATAGAACTAAATGGCAACGTAAACTGACACCAAAAGAGAAATAGTTCCGACATAGAGGTCTCTATGTCCCTGTTGCTCCCTGTTAGATGCTCGCCATATCATAATAAAGTGCACATAGAACCTGTCCAATTAGGGTCGCGAGCAAAGCCATTAGGGCTTGGCAACACGAGAAGATCCTTTTATAAGCACAACCATGTTTCATCCATGTAACCTTTTATGTTTATAATACAGGTTTTTTTTAAATGCTTTCAGAACACACTTGAGCAAAAAACGCATAAAACTAAGAAATATAACTTATTTTCTAAATAAGGACAGCATGTGTAACAATGCCCGTAGGGATATACTCCGTCAATCCTTAATCTTAGACACATACACTTTTCATCCTTACCGTTGAGGATCGATCTATAAGGACAAGTCAAAGCTTAAGAACTAGCAGATAATATGAAAACTCACCGCCGTCGCTCACGAAGACTCGACGACCTCCTCTTCAAATAACAGCGATGACAGCGGCCCATCCCTTGAACGCCTCCGCCTCCTAGAGCCACCTCCGTCCCATCATCTCTGGACGCGCGCCTTTTCATTAGCGACACCATCTTTTAGGAAGCCATGCGATGGCCTTTAAGCAACCAGGATGTTAAAATGGATTGTTGGTGCTCTAAATACCCCTTTTGCTCTTGTAATGAAGCCAAAAGCGACGTTGTTGCTTTTTAACCCTTTTTGCTGCGCTGTAATGAAGCTTTTGTGTGGAGTTAAGAACCGTAATTATGCGGTGCCGCGGTGCCTATATCCTTTAGGGAGTTAATGTTGTTTTTCGCTGTCCTCATTTATTTTTAGTTGCTCGTTAGTTGTGTTTCTATGGTGGCACGGTTTTTGGTCTGCCTTGTCAAGAGGAGACTTCATTTTAATATGCTTGGAAGACGACTCCCATGAGGTAAAACACTCTATTCCAAAGCTAATGCATATGTATCCCATATACTCCGTGAGTCTGAGAATTAGACTACGTTTTTTTAAGCGCGCATTAATAATTCACGTTAACACACATAACCGAGCGAAGAATAACTCATCATCTCAAATCCCTACATCTTATGAACTTATGAAACACTGCGACAAATGTCTTTTCCCACCTTCTCTTGGTTGCTAATCAGTGACAGCTCTGTTGTCATGGAAGTGACTATAATTACACCGAGATGTGACGACGACGTTAAGAGTGAGACTCAAATTAAATTGCTGCCATGGTAGCAAATACACCATTGATTCAGTTCCCTTTCTTGGTAACAATATATGCAATTTAAAATATCCAGGTCTTATGTGAAATCATATACGTATATGGAAAATCTGACATTGAATGTTCAAGTTTATGTATCACTCCTTTTCCCCTTTGTATTGATATATGCTTCGTAAGCATACACATATCATATGCATTTCCAGGTCAAAAGATTACGATTTAACTTTATAGCTATATGTGCTTCTTATAAATCGAGGTATCAGGTGGTTGTCTTATAACTTAATGTTCATAACATTAACTGCCTGGAAACTTGCAACGATTTCCAGCAGAATATCACATGTCTAAGCAATTCCTATTTTTCTTTTACGTCAGTTCCATATATCCCATTACTAACGCTTATTTCATATCCTTATATCAGTTATACGCTATGATACATTTCTGAAGGATCACCTGCACTACACGACATACTTGCGCATATTTTATCTGCTAATCCAATGAATGTTAGAGCTACACATATGAATGCCTAAATGACATTCCGACGACTAATCCTCGTGGACACCTGGTATTCATGTAGTTATACCCTCGATAAGATTCCATATGATTATCACAGACCCTGGTTCATCGGTATTTCGATATTGACGAATTGAAATCATCAGTATCCTTTTTTTCAAATGCCACGATCTAATCATCTTATCATGATAACAGTTTATATATATGCGTATATTTTACATATAAACTATCCAGCTTTTCTTAAAACTATCCGACTTCATGTGTCACAGATCTTACTTCGCATAGCTCCACAATGGGACAGACGGGGAGCTAGATTCTATTTCGATTTTCAAAAACCCCCACATAAAGTAATGAAGTGCGTGTAAAGTGACTGTGCTCTTAGAAGGGTTGTATTTTTTTTTCAACGCGGCGGCGGCCTTTGTTTTGTGTCGTACATCGGCTTTTTCCCCTCAACGCGATGTCATCCCTACAAGCCACAGCAAATAAAGTAGGATGGAGGTATGGTCACAGGTTTCGTTTATCTAGGTGCTGTTGCAATAGGGTGATATGAAATTGATGTTATGATATATTGTAATAATATGTATATTGCCTGAATAACCATAATGGAAATTGACCCAAGGGGTGGGAATAGTTATATTCAAGTACGAATGGTGTGGGTATTGCTTTCCACATGTCCAGAGTCAATAACCATTTTTTTTAGGATACTGAGGGGTTTTATTTCTTTTAGTACATGGAATAGTACGCACAAAAGTAAATAAGACAACATCAAACGTGATATCGCTCGGGTGATCTTGTCCGGCATAATGCTTCATCCATGTTATACATTTGCTTTTGAATATTATTTTAACTATTTTTGTATTTTATGGTTTAATTTTAGGCTTAATTTAAGTGATATATTCTATATACTCGACAACAAAAGAAGTGTCCGGTTGTTCAAATTACTGTAACTTAAAAAAATATTTGGGCGATTTTTATCAATTATGTACCAAATTAAACAGCACATAATGTGAGTTTATTTAATGAGTTTTTACAACTCTATATTTGCTATTGACGATTCGGCGAACTCTTGAAAATGAACGATCAAAAATGCGAGTAACAAACCTTCTAAGATGCATTTCCATGGCTGTTTCAAATATCTAGCTATTATTTTCACAGGTAATTGGTACATTTGGACTCTCTTGTCGCATATTCAATAATTCGAGCCAGTTGCGGCGGTCGGTTAATAAAAGTGTTTCGCGAATGGCCCAACCCAATGCACCGGAAGTGCCAGCTTTGGGACAATTGTTCAAAACACTGTTTGAATATGTCAAATGCGGCCTTCACTGGTTTTCTAATGCTCCATTAATGGATTTACAACAGTTTTTAGAATTACGTTTCGCTAATTTTTGGTTACTTCGAAGCACGATATTGATCGAAAAATCACGTTAAGTAAACCTTTGGTAAATCCATAGCTTAAGTTTTCAATCAATAAAAAAAAACACATTTTCGTGCATGTCTAAGACAACCTGATGGCCGATTTCCATGCCCTAGCCTCGTAGCAATAGTGCACGCAAGCGTACGCCTCGATAAACAGATCGAACTATTTTACTCAATTTTATGGTGATAAGACGGCTAAAATGACAGTTAAACAACTACTCATAGCTCCTAACTCTAGATTACAATGTTCCTACCTATTTTAAGCGTTTACACTTAAAAGTCTATTGTTTGCGCGAAACCGCGCCAATATCGAGCGTATTTTCAATGTATTTCCCGACATCGTATATAAGGCAAACGAGGACATGAACGGCTTTTTGGTATTATTTTTATATTCCGCGCACCCTTGAAGATAATATTGACAATGACAGTTTGCGTTCGAATGTCCCGACTATGTAAAGGGCCTGTGAGCTATCTTTATATCATACCGCTTTTATTTTGTAATTTGATAAAGACTGTTTTCGCAGTTAAGCGTCAAAAACACGCTTTTCCGACATTTTACGATGTGTTCTGCGTCGCATGTCGCATAGAAAATTTCTCACCGGTTTTGAGTAACGAAAACCTTGTACTATTTATAGAACATAGCGCTTTCCCTCTCCTTTCGATACTCATTGAATGATGGTCAAAATCAATGTTTCTTAGCCCTTCGATAAAACGAACGAGATAATCGTCAAACGGATTCCTGATTGTTAGGTTTGCTAGACCATCTATAATTGACATAACTGAACATAACCAACGTGTTTTAATTGGTTCCACTTTTGATACAATTAAAAAATATATACCTAAAATGACCGGACACTTCTTTTGTTGTCGAGTATAATTATATCTACATTACCAAACGCGATAAAACTTGGGAGTTCAAACTTGCAACACGAAGAGTGTTGCGGATTTGTTTTTAGACCAGTGTCAGCTAATATAATTATGGAATCAATTTCGATCTGATCATATATTAGATATCTTTATCGGGAAATTCTGCGATATGCTTTTCGTTTTTTTTTTTCATTCTAAGAAAATGCTATTTTTATTATTTTCATTTTCTTAAAACCACTCCTTTTTCGCTATTATCATTATAGAAACGGCCCAACGCTGAACGCATATGTAACCGCGACACCGTGAAGTTACGGAACAAAGACATATATACCTTATAGTTATATTCATTCGAAAATGTCTGCACTGAACTACCTTTTCGTAATGTTTATGCAACGGCAACCTCTATACCCTCTATGCACCCCTCGAAACTTACGAGTGTGGGCCCTTGACTGTGCCTGGGTCGAAATGAGAGACATAACCCATTATTATAACCCAGCTTTGATTTTTGAATAAAATGCTTACGCCATGAATTAAATGCTTATGTGCGACTTTTTCATCATAAAATGAATAAAAAAGCTGTTTTGTGTGTATTGTCACTGTTAACTGACATATATCGCTCGCGATACAAAATGATTTGTGAATAACATTAACGCCGATGATCAAATGGAACCCCTTTGATCATAAATTAAGATTGCTTTATAAACATACTTCTATTTCTAAGAATTAACAAATATACATTGTAGTTGTATTTAAAATTTAATTCGTTAAAATATGTCTGGCCTACCGCAAACTAGAAATAAGGTGCTTTTGCAAATTATTGTAGAAAATTCTTTGATGATATATAAAGTTACCCCCTGTGAAATGTCAACATATTTTGTCAACGTTAACAAATGCATTCTTACTGAGATGACTCTTACAATGCAATGGACTTAATGCATCAAAGAAATTAAATAATAATATACATGTACAGAAGCCAACCTTGATTATGTTAATATTTTTGAGATAGTTTAGTGTCACATGCTTATATACCATGTAGTTTGTATTTTTGCCGAACGCGGCTTTATAAAATACATTTTACACTTAAATGCTAAGAAAACCTCATGCTATTGGTTAATCTCAAACATGTACTTTTTAAAAGAAGTCTATCAGTTTATCAAATTTGATCTCGATTAATTTTTCAAAGCAATACTTGAACTCCGCAATCACTTATCAAAGTAAACATGTGTCCTTATATATATTAATCTTATTAACAGCAACATCTTCCAAATTATATATTTATTCTTATCACATATGTTATTTTTTACATTTCTAATAATGTTATGGGTAATATAAACTCGGCAAATATCAAAATATGCACCGATCGCAAGGTTTTAAAAATATATTACAATATTATATCTATAGTCTAGCCATCTAATTAACCAAGAAAAATATCCCTCGAAAGCTGACACTTTGCACTACATGCAAGGCGGACATGATCAGATGCGGATGATTTTTAAGAATCCTCAGAACTACCACAATATAACAACAGCTCTTCATTTTTCAAAGGCATGATTTCATGAAATCAAAAAGCCAAATGAGTTCGTTATGGTTTTCCATTATGTAGCATGTCAAGCATTTGCTTGCTTTGTTGGTGCAGTTGTCATCTGAGAAATTCGACGCGAAAGATCAACTGTCTCAAGGCTACCACCCCATTCTTAGATTTACTATATTACATCATCGTTTTTTTTAACAATTAGGACTACCAAAAATAGATAAATACTATCGCATGAGACAATGCATTCGACAACACACATTGAAATGTTAGTGTGAGGAATAACCCATAAAATAATATTAATCTATATTATTATTATCACCATAATTATAATATGTCACCAAAACTTGCTTACAAGTTTTGGATACTTCGGCCCTAGCTACCTCTTCGGTCCCGATTGGACACTTCGGCCCTTTTTAGCAAAGACACTTCGACCCATACCTTTGGTCGTTTCGGCCTCTTCATGTCATAAAAATACCGTAAAAGTTCCGTATTTTAACCAGTTTTATATTATAAAATAAAAGGTTTGATTAATTACCCACAATTAAAGCTCAACCGTTCCAATAACAACTTGTTTGCTTTTTACTAAAACAGTCAATTTCCTAATATGAAATGTTGCTGAATATTATTTCCATCAATATGAGAATACATTGTTTTGGTATGTTAAGAGGAAAACTTGACAATTTGTTTTTTTTTTATTCAGAAAAAAACTGATTATATATACTGAAAATAAATTGTTTAGTATACATGTAGTTTGAATAGGTACCACATATACTTCTTGAACTGCATTACAATATAACATATAATACCTTACGATGAATTCTTGAGCAGAAAAAGTGGTAGGGACCGAAGTGCTGGGGACCAAAGTATCCAAACCCCCTTGTCAACATACACTTTACTGATAACGTTTAAATACTGTTTTGATAGTTTATTAATGCTGGGATGGTATAAAAAATAAACAAAGCAGTTAACGTTAAAAAACAGGTTTAAAATCCTATATTTATGTATAATTATTTATATTTTTGTGCGATGAGAAGGGGATTCAAAACAACGCACCAGTACTATGCTGTTTTATATTTCTTTATGATAATCTAATTGTTTTGATGTTTTGTAAAAAATAAATCCCTGATGCACATTGGTGTGCTTCTCTTAAATAACAGATGCAGTTAAATCATAGAAAAAATTTACTCAAACATAAGTGGGCTTATTACAATGACAGACATGGAGCCACTATTCAAAGATAATTGCTTTCCTATAGAGCCTACTATAATTGTGAATAAACAAGAGCTTTCAGAGTTATGGGATTGCTATCGATCAACGCCAGCTGTAACTGAAAATGATTGAATAAGCCGATCTGAAAAGCAAAGGTTTAAGCTGTTGTTACCTACTCAGAAACAGATATAGACCGTTGTATTACAGATATAGACCGTTGTATTTTAGGTAGCAAATATAGCATACAGTTTTCGAATAGAGCATTGAATGCGAACTGTTTTCAGCAGATTCTGTATCTTATGGGCATACCAGTTAATTATTTAGCAATTCTATTAAATAAAACTAGGCGGATTCCACCATTTGTTTTAAAGCTTTAACATGTAGTAGCTTTAATATGCAAGAACATTGTCAAAATACGATTCAACGACTACATTCCGTTGCATTTTTTCACACAAAAAGCGAAGATTCATAATGGTGACTTATACTTTTTGAAGCATCAATGGTGTTTACATCTGTCATAATACAATGAGGCCTAAATAATTCATAAATAACATAAATTGTATATATGTAATAACAGTTAAACTCCATTGTAGTCCTTTAAATAGTTGGCGCATTTAATTTGTTGATTCCAACGGAGAGAGGGACTGATCGAGTGAAGAAGAGAGAGAGAAAAATAGAGAAAGAGAGAGAGAGAGAAAGCGAAAGAGAACGAAAAAGAATGGGGGGAGGGGGAAAACCTTTCGATATCATTGCTTTAAACCGTTATTTTAATTATATTTACTTTAAAGACCGTTTGGAATGATTTCAGGACAACCTTTCTCCACGAAGAAACACCACCTCAGATAAAATATATTATTCTATGAATTATAAGTTAAACTTCCAAACCAACCTGCAATGGCGGCACTTGTTTTTCTTTCGCGGCGGAACGAGTTTCTTGCACTGAGCGCAGTTGTCGTCGTACTCGGGCCGAAGAGTGAAGCTGTTCACGCGCGATCTGTTAAAGTCAATAGTCATGTATTTTTATTTTCTCAATTTGATTTCATATTGTAACGATGACCATCATCAACCTCCCC
>LQRL01128185.1:6302-16751 GCA_001703475.1 Hydroides elegans
TTTGAGATTTTTCAAAATAATACGCCAAAGCACAGCTCCAATATGTGTTTGTTCCATGTGCCAAAGGAAAACAAAATCCATCGAGGGATAAGCGAGCACTCGTCCGTACAAAGTAGTGCACCTAGGTGTCGACAGACAGACGGACGGACAGACGGACATGGTTCATTGGTCTTATAATTCCATTGAACGTATAAAAAACTTGAAATTTGTTTGATAGCTCAATTATTTGGTGTAGTGACGGACGGACAGTACTGAATACTATAGTCCTCCGCTTCGCGCTAACGCGGCGGCGGAGGACTAACAAAGAATATCATTATTTCCAAATAAGATCTTCATAAGCTACCACCATGATTATATAGACATTCCGATACATAAAAGGAAACGAAAATATTACATACATGCATTAGAAAGAAAACAAGAGATATTCTACACCTTCACCAATATTCTCCAACGTCATATAGTAACTGCTCCCTTTAAGATTATCTCTATATTCGAAAATGATGATTGTATCAACAATGACTTACCTCTCTATTTAATTCCTCTGGGGTCTCCCCCTTCTCTTCAATGATGGTTTCTTTGAGATCGATTTTGGAAGACATTTTGGGAAGACCCCTCGAGGACTTGGGGACTTCCACTACTTCGCCCACGGTGCCTTTGTCCAGACTAAAGTCAACTTCCGGATAAAACTGGTGTACGTTGACCATATGTGGCGACATAAACCTTTGAATTAGAGAAGATAAATACATATGTGATTTTAAAAAAACACACACTGTTCAAAGGGTGGTATTGAAGTAAATATTGACAAATATATTTACTCTGATTTGTATGACATGTGTTGATTAGCTACATGTTCAAGGCAAAAATTTTCCTTACAGCATTTTTAATATGCTTTATGAATATTTCTCTGAATTGCTACTCATAGGCAAAATTACACTTCACATTAAACTAGCTAGCGGAATAAATCATTTTATTTAAAAATATGGAAATTAAAAGCTCTGAATCATATAAAATAGAGTAAATTGACCATTATATCTCACCTCACAGACCCATCCGGACCGACGAACTGTTTCGGTGTCATACCACTCGGAGCGAGGGCTCTTTTTGCATCTTCGAATACATTCTCCTCTAAACTGGCTTGCGTATTTTCTCGCGAGTCCATTTGAAGCGACATGGTGGATTCTTTGCTTATCATACTGAGGTCACGATCTAGTCCTCCTCCAGCACCGGAAAGGTCCGAGGCACCATTTCTGGCAGCCATCTTGATATTTTTAATTAGTTTATATCATTCACCAGGCATTTGCACTGCAAATACAAAAACTATGTTATATACTTAAAAGTATAATTTATTTGAAATCGGCTTAAATTGACGAATATAAAAATATCCATGCGGGACTGAAGGGTCTTACATTTGATTGGTGCGAACATAAAGTTTGAACTTTGAGTAAAATGTCAATAATGTACTGACTGGTGGACATAGTATGAACTAGACATAATATGAGCTCTAACATGGTTAATCCTTACTCATAATGGTCGCGTTTCTTTTCTTTCAGTCAATTAATTAGTCTTCAGTCAATTCAGTGATTTCAGTCACTGACACAAAAAAAAACATATTGTGAATTATTTGACTGAACTTTCAATTATTTATCTTTATGTGTGTTTGTTTGTTTGTTTGTTTGTTTGTTGTTTATTCAGTATTGCAACAAATAAATGCAATTGGAACAGTAGTACAGAACATTTATAAAATATGCACAATTTGTTAGAAAAATACTAAGGATGACCCATGAAAGCAGTGTGTAGCATAAGGGTCGAAACCCTCGGTAATTTCGAGGGTAAATCAAGATTACCGAGGCAGAATTGAGGTACCCTCGAAAAAATACCGAGGTAGAAATTGAGTTTTTTTAGGTATAATTAAGGTACCCTCGACATATTTTCGAGGCAATTTTCAGGTACCCTCGAAAAATTACCGAGGCAGAATTCTGGCTTATGCTACACCCTGTGAAAGCCAAGCGGCTTATTTCCAATGGGGTCCTTGATAACCCTAAACAATGTTGTACCAAAAGACTGATACTAGTTGATTACATTTTAACTAATAATAATAGATAAACAAATAAGCCTAAGGCATGCGAGAGAGTGGCTTCAAGAATACATAATCACAATCTTGTTTCGAGTTTGCTTCTTTAAACAAGTGTTGTTTGACTGTAGAGCCAAGTAATAAGCCAATATCAACGAATAAAGTATGAATATAAACCAAACATTACAAAAGTAAAATCAAGACATTGCGTCATGTGACACAATCCAATCAAGTCAGTCAGCTTTGAGTTGACTGACACTTTGACTGACTTGACTGGAATAAAACTAATTGACCGACAGAAAAGAAACTCGTTTTTGCGTGAACTCACTGGCTTGACTTGAAAATCTTAACTGACTGACAGAAAAGAAGCACGAATAATATGAGTGAGGGTTTACTCAACATTGGCCATTACGAGTATAGATTTTCGAAGGGCCCAAGGGGCTTTGCATTTTCATCAAATGACACACAATTTTTCGTCCTTTGTTAACAGTATGACTAAGTGGGACGTCATTTTTCCCTCTAAAAAAATAAAAGTCAATGAATAGCCTTCTTTTTATTGTTTTATGAGTGATCAAACGCGAATAAGCTTTCCAAAAAATATGAATTCGTATATGTACATTCACCATACATTTGTCAAAATTCAACCATGGTAGTAATGATTAATACTTAATAAGAAAATACGTACTATGGTGCCAAAAAGAGATTCAATTTTAAGAAATATGAGGGAAATTGAAGTAAGTTGTCATAATTTCCATGGATCTGTCGCCATTTTTCTTCTACTTTGAAAGAGCTTCATCCATTGGCTAAGGTTTGTTTATGTTAAAAACTACGTTTGTACGCAAAATAATCGTGTACGCAAAACAAAAATTGCATGGCACCCTTTCGTGAGTGGAGATGTTCTAGTGTATTTTTCTTTCTCCTTGAAAACCATTACTTATTCTATATAAAGAATATATTCTAATCAGTTACTCTTAAAGACACATTTCTATTAACAAAATCGGTTAAAAATGTGTTTTCCTTCGTTTTAGAAGAGCACCCCACGAGGTGTTCCTCAAAAAAAGGTGTTCCTTTTCAAATTTCATCTAGCTACAAACTTTCAAAAATGGCCTTCTAGCTACAAGAATTTAAGGAACACCTTTTTAGATTTTAGTCGATTTTTATAAATTCTTTCGTCAATTTATGTTTTAATTTTATTCAGTGATATCTAGCTAGGCATAATAGACTAAAATACAACTAGAAATTGGTCATATATACCAGTTTTACTATTTTCATTTTTCACAAAAGGTGTTCCGCTTATGATTCTAGCCAGCTAGATGAGCCCAGTGAGTCCAGCTAGCTACAAAAATAGGAACACCTTTATGTAAAAAAATATTTTCTGAATCTGATTTCTTTTTGCATATTTCAATGTAACAAGTGATTTTATACTCAAATAAACACTTTAAAAAATGGTCGTGGGGTGCCCTTCGTTTTAGATCAGGTATAATCTAAAGTGTATAATTTTACTTCATTTGACATGAATAGAACTCTAAACTTCTTTAAACCTGAAAATTAAATTTATTTATGGAATAATTTTATTCTTTATTTGCCAGTCAGGAACAAATAAGATATTGTGCCAGCAACCATGTACAGAACTGTCAGCAGAATAAAACATTCACATAATGAAGAGTTACTTTTCGATATAGCATAGAAAAGCTACTTTTTCATGATTTGTTATATAAATCTTCTATGAGCAGGTGCATCTCAGTTATAATTCTATGCCTTTATGTCACTTCTATTTTAAACGAAGAAGATTGTTTATGCTATTAGAAACTTATTTATATTGGGTTTTGTACTTATAAAATGCCAGGAAAATACAAATATTGTGAAATACAATATTTCATTCATTCTATTATGTGAAAATGCCAGCTAGATAGAAATTTGAAAAAAAAATAGATATTTCACCGAATAAATCGCTGGGTACTCCTGCTCAATATGGTTATGGTTGCTCCTAAGATATATAAACGGATTGAGTAATTTCTTATTCCCGTTTTAAGAGTGAAATAATTTTATTGATTCATTTCCTACATTTCAATAATCAATTGAAGTAACTTCAGAAGAAGGTTGGTCACAAAAACTTAACATTCACTCTAGGTTTTTGTCATTCGACTAACTCCGTATTCGTTTAAGAAAATATATTTCTAACAGTTGTTTTCGTCAACCAACATGAATTAGAGGTGTTTGTTGAATTATGGGAATACCTTATGAAGGTTCAATATTGTTAGGCATTTATTGCACGAAGGGGTCAAATTGGATGCATCGAAGCCGAAGGCTGAGTGCATCCAATTTGACCCCTGAGTGCAATAAACACCTTACAATATTGAATCTGATTATTGTATTCCCTTTATTACATGGAATAACAAAGAAAAACGTTACTGAAAAAGTGTAATTTTTGCCGTGTCATAGTGGGCGATGATATAATATGTTTATTAAAATTGACAACAGGGTGGATTATGAAATGTTACGCTTATAAATCATCTAGGATAAGAAAATAATCTATGTGAAATCGATTATTGAAACATTAATTCATATCTATATTGTTTTATTATGTAAATTTAATTTCGGAAGTGCAATTTGAAAATAGTCCGGGTGCAATACATGGTGCAATAAATATTGCACCATAGCTTTTCCTTATCATTTCGTTAAGCGATGCACCCTTACCATGTTATAAAACAATTTATTTTCTGTTTCTTCATATAAAGCATTTATTTAATTTCAGGAAAATCAAAAATTAAAAATATATTTTATTAGACCGGTTGATTGGTATATATTTAACAAAATAGTTCTACTAGTTTCCCTATACATTTAAAATTTGACGCCTCTTACCCGAAACAATTGTAATTAAAAAATTGAAATGATTTCTTTAATACATATTGGAAGGATTGTGCTAAGCATAACAACCAACACTAAACGGTATCATCTCGATAGTTGACTGATCACAGCGCTCATCGTAGTTAGATTTTGGTATAGAAACCAATCTATTTATTTCTGCTAAACCTCTCAATTACATTCATGTACGATTATTGTCAAATTTGGTTTAGTAAAACTACAAGAAACCGAATAAATAAGGTTTAAATGTTCATTTACTTAAAAAAATTACGGTAAATTCGTATTGATCGTTTGATCAAACCACAGTTCAACATGTAGACACACTTACTCTACTCGTTCACATTTTCTTCAGATAATAAGGCTTTTCACATCATGTTTTCGGCCAAACCTTAGGGTTTCGCCATTCTTATTTTTGACCATCCAAATGACAAAATAGCTATGTCGGTCAATTGTTTACCAATTAGTTCTCATTTATATATGAATGCCCATTCGAATTTGCTTCTGATGATTTATCTTATTATGCTAAATCTTTTAGTTTCTTATAGACGTTCTGCAATGACTATATTTCCGTGTTAGTTTGGCTTTCAAGCCTGTAAATGCAACTTTATCTATAACTTGGTCTATTGTTTTCGTAGAATTGAAGTATGAATATATGTGTTGAACATATTTAACATAGTGAAATTGTATAAACACATAAATCTTATAAAGAAGAAAACAGATGGGTAAACATTGCGACTTTTCAAATATCAAATATCAAAACAGCAGAAAATAGGAAATATCGTTTTAAACATTAGAATATATGTGTCAAAATAATAAGAACATACCCATTTTTGGCAATCTATTGAACAGCTATTGTGCATCGCTCAAAGAAAATACAAATAATTATTTGAGATTAAAAAAGTATATTTTGTTTCAATCATTTCCTATATTATTCAGGGCCGAGTATGAAAATCACAACATTTGCGTGTGTGAGCAGAAAGATATTTTCAATCATCAGTTAGGTTACTGTACCGATCGAAAAAGATCTTTTTTTAAAGCAGACAGGTAACAAAATACGTTTATACAAGCACATTGAAGGAAAACCAGTGTTAGCGAATACAACCGATAATGAACATTCCCTAGTGATTTTAATTCACTAATCCGACAGTCTTCTAAAGACAAAACATGCACACATGAAAATTTGAATAACCTTATCGATCTCTTTTTGTTATATTATTCGAACAGGATGTTTGCCTCATTTTTATCGTCCCAGGTTACGACCGGGCTCATGGAATGAATTCGATGTCTTGTTTAAACAAGTTCTATATATCATAGATTTAGACTTTTTGATTTTAGTATATTAACGATCAATTGAATAATATACAATGTCTTAATTAGATAAAAACGTCTAATTAGATTCGCCGAATTAAATAATATTGCTTATTTGATTTTTATTTATCAAAATCAACATAAAAATAGTTTGTCATATTATGTTTTATTTTCTAAAATAGTTTGTCATATTAAGTTTAATAGTCAACAATAAGAAACTTTTAATTTATCTTGAAAAAAAAATGAAAAAAATGTAGACAAAAATATTATTATTACTTAATCAAGAGAATGGCAAATATAAAATAAAAGGTTACAGTTTTTTATTATCATGATATAATCTTAAATAAAATACAAGGACAAACCATGATATAAATATTTATTGTTACTATGGAAAACATGTAATGCATTGCAAATATAAACGATTACAATACACTGCGACAGAAAAAAAACTCAATATAGTCACATTTTTATATTATTCATTAGCATAACAAAGCCACAAAAAGCATAGGGCTACAAGAAAATAAATCAATAGCATTCATTTACAAATAAGACAAATAAACAGTTTTATGCGTGTTAGTGCATACCTATAAATTATGCTTAAAGCTATGTTTGGAAAGGGTGTAACTCAATAGACAATTATAGGATTGGTGCCACATGAAGGTGTTTTATTCCATCCATTGCATTTTATTCAACTGCTTCATATTTTACCCTAATCCATACCCCTTTGTAAACTAAAATAGCAGTCACGACCATAAACGAAGGAAAACATGATAAACAAACACATGATGATATCTATTTACATAATTATATAAATTAAAGACTGCAGATTGGTACTTATTCTTTATGAAAAGCGTGTAAAAACATGTAAAAGTGTTAAAGTATTGTCAATGTAAAAATTCAATTTTAATAAAATGAATAAAGTTGTTAACTATTAAAACAATAAAAATAATAACAATGATTTAATAAGACTTTCAATATTTTGATTTTCTGATGATTGATTTTATAAGGATTGGCATCAGAACATATATTTGAACATGAAAAAACATACCCACAAGACAAAATTTTAATTAGACAAACACCGATCCATTATAACAACACCTATTATTTGTGCAGTTTGAAATAACGTTTTTAGTGCTCGGATATCCTTTCAATATTTCCTAGGATGAATGAGCTGTGCCATTTTCTCGCCTTCTACCTGTTCTCACATTACAATGAAAAATTAACAGTTTCAATAATTGCTGATGATATTCATTGTTTTGCATTTGAGCACAATTCTATATATAAAAAAAACTCGATTTTTATTTCAGTGGGCACTTTTTATCGTGAATGTTATTCAGTCATGGGATTACTACAACAACAAATCGAATAATATTCCCTTTGATATTCATAACGCCGACCACTATGCGCTTATTTACTTGATGCTTTTTCATTGATTTTGATTCTTTTGAAATTGTGTAATTTGATTCAATTTTTTCCTACAGCGAGCCTTAATCAATTGATAAACCAAATCACAAATTTCAACCAAACTTAGAAATGTGATGCCAATCCATAGATTAAGCACTCCTCCCAATGCTCCGAAAAGTGACGTAACTGTGTATTGCTCGGTTGTTTTTATAGTGGTGTATGCTGGCTTCTCCATGTACACATTCAGTAATAAGAAATTGTCATATATCAAATCACTCCTAATGTTATAATTGCCAGTAATGAATCGTTCGTAATCAGGTATTTTGTCCTTAATAAACATCTCGTAGAAGTGATCATGGTGGCTTTTATGAGGCCACAAGGCTTGTTCTGTTCGTATCTCATATGTTGTTTCCCTGCATGGCGGAAGGCAACTACAATTGTGATCTAAAATGGAACGCCTTAATAATATGAAAGAAGAAGATCACTCATTTATTTTAAATTTATAACAGTTAACTTTATAGGATACTACGCGCTAGAAGTGAAATGATAGCCCCAATAATCCAAAGATCTATATATAAAATCATCAAAAGCAATTTAATAGAGTACTTCAACGTTGGCATATACACATAAATATACATATATGGCTAACCTTCGTTTGCTCGTTCTGAGCACTTGAGATTATTATATGTGTTATCAAAATCACCGTAGTAAATTTTTCCACAAAAGTCATGTGCTTGTCTGAGGGATGGTGTAATAGCTTCCCGATTAGACAAACAACCACATTCGTCAACAATTCGCTCTTGTCGACACAGACTTTCACAATCTTCTTGGTGATATCTAAAAGTACATGGATTTTCAATGTTTGAAATACATTAAATAATATAATCAAGTGTATTGGGTTCTCGACAAACAATTGATGATATAACTGTTAGTTCTGGAACAACAGCTAATTAGTATTCTAACGCATGTACAAGGTTTTGGAATAAATATTGTTTGTAAAACCAATATTATCATTCTTGAAATATATTATCTTAACATGATTTCTAACATACGTTTCGGTCTTATATTTATGAACTGTAGCATAAATAAGATATGCTTATCGGATCAGGTCCAGGGCTGCTGATTAAATTTTAGGGTTCACACTATTTTGGTTAAAATTGCTAGAATATCAATACAAATATAAATTTTTACAATCAGATCCAGACTACTCGTTGCATTGCCCTAATGTTATGAAATATTCATACACAAATTTTCTGTCATGCGGCAATCGCTTTCCAGGATAGCACTTTCCATATGGTTCATTTAGTCTTTCATAGTTGATCTGATTAACCCACAAAATAGTTTCATGTCCTGGAGAAAGGGAATGAGCAGTAGTCATGTCTGGTACTGTATCTTTCGAATGCAATTTCACCTGTTTGAATAAAAAATGATGCAAAAATAATATAAGGTTTTTGTCATTTTATAACGAATTAGGCATGCTTCCCAAGCCAATTGATTCGAAGGAAAAGAATTAACTCTTGTGTTCAGATCTTGATGCATGGTAAGTCAGCAACGTAAAATTCCCTTTTTCAAACAAATAAATATACGATATCCGAAATTCGTTTTCTTTTTCATTTTATATAATCATAAAGATATGATGATGCTAAAGATGAGAATCTACATAATTATAATAGGGGCTTACCATTATTCCGGAGCTAAAACTCCAGTGGGTTGTCATTTGTATGTCATACATGCTCTCATTCAATATATCACGTAAGTAAATTACTGCAGAAAATCGTGATATTTTGTGCTTGCGTTTATTTGCTAGTCCAAGGGTAAAGCACGGCCCATAATGATGGTCATAAAAGAAGTTAATATTTGAATTGTAATTTCGTTCACACTCTAATGATTTATCCTTGTTTTCGAATCGCCATGCTTCCCAAATACATCTTAAAATGAACTGGGTTTTAATCAATTGCATATTTGAATCTTCTTCTTTCGGCAAATTCTGAAGATATCCTTCAACCGACCAAAGTTTATAATATAAAGTATATTCCCGATCAGTCAGATTTTCCTCTGGAACATATTCATAATCAAAGGCAGGCGAATCAGCCGCAAATAGGTCTGGCAATGCATTATTAAATATGTCATCTATGTACTGAGAATAACTGTAATTCACTGTCAAATTTGTAACTACGGGGTTGTTGTAACATATTGAAATATGTGGAAATTCAGGTGTTTTGTCCTCTTCATTTATTGTTGTTATAACTGTGCTATAGGAGAAATATTGCATAAACAAAAGAGTTGTTTGAGCGATTCCCACAGATAATCCGATTACTAAGCAGACTATCCATAACACCTTTTGACATTTCGTTTGTGATTTAGTACACTTCGAGACACCTTTTACTGAACATGTTTCTAAATAATTTTTAACAATTTCCTTATATGGCTTACTATCTTCTTTAGTGTTGTTTAGCTTTGCCATTGTAGTACTCAACAATAAATGCTATGAATTCAGCACAAAGGGCAAAAGTAAGAAAACGTATATCAATTGGAAATCGGTATGTAATTATTTTAAATCAATATTTTTATATTTAACTAATATTTTGCTTAAATTAAATTGTCTGTGTGCAGCAAGTAGCAAGCAGCAAATCAAAGCCCCGAGCCTTAGTAACTAAGAGTAAGTGTAGCATTACATATCCTTTTGAATAATAGAGTATATCATATGAACGCTGACATTTGTAAAATCAATTCAATCATGTAAATTGCTGCAACAAACCAAATGGGTGTGTTTAGGTTACTGCCATCCTTACATTACAGAA
>LQRL01128192.1:6852-18034 GCA_001703475.1 Hydroides elegans
TTACTTTATTTAATACATTCTAAAGCAATCACCCTCTCATTGGTTCGATCAAAGATATTAGTTTTGAACATTTTCCAGAAAACTTAACATGGAAAAGAGTATCCTTGTTTGACTCGGGCCATGGAAGCAACACAATATTCCTAATAATAATAATACATTCATATCAATACATACATATCTAAGAAGTTGTTGGAATGATTATCAAATTTCAAATAGCTTTTTCCCGATTTACAAGACATAGTATAGTCTTATATATACGTATGTTATTTTGATATTTATAATAGTATTTTGAATATACGTTTCAGTATTATATTTATTTCATCGTTATTTAGTCATATAACCTTTAACTGTATTTCTAAGTTAGCTAATTTCGATGTATTGTAAAGCGCTTGGGGCAGTTTGTTGAAAAGGCGCTATATAAATACCAGTATTATTATTATTATTAGTTCGATTCAATTTCATAGACATAACGGATTTGTGAGTACATCTAAATAAAATAAAACGGTGTATTCACTAAAGGTGCAATTACGTTCAAACAACAGTATAACATGCATGATTATACAACAGTTGTGCTTCTTATACGATATTATTGACGTCTTACTCTGTGTGAAATAAAGAAAGGCACACATGATACAACACCAGCCACCATAGGAAATGTGATTACTAAAATAGTGCATTATAATCAGAAATCAATGGGGGGGGGGAGATATCCAGAAAGATTTGAAAGAGCCTAAAAGAGTTTTTTTTTTAACGAGAAGATAACTTTTGATTGGGCATAAGCCGTTTACGTTGTTTTTTAGTATATTCTATAATTTTGGTTAATAAATGTATTTCAACAAGGATGTGAATCAAAATCTTGACTATTGGTTTAAACCTGCAGTAGTAATAGCCATAAGTGTATCTGGGTGGGTGACTTTGAGTTGAGTCAGCCCAGGTCCAAAGCGAAAACAAAATGCTGAGCCATGGTCCAACATTTGTTTTACTTGACTTTCTAACACTTCGCCCCGATCAATGTTGGCCTGTGAAAAGAAGTTAAAAAAGATAAGAAATGAAGAAGAAAATTATAAAGAAAAAGTAAATAAAGGAAAACATTTTTATCACTTAAATTTCTAACACTAGGCAGCGATCAATGTTTACCTGTAAGAAAAAATAGAACAAGATTGTCAAGGAATTGAAAGAGACCCAGCTTTTGGGTATAGCGCTATCCCCTTTTGGATTGGAGTATGCAATATACGGGGTCTTAGCTAGTGTTTTAACTAGCATTTCTTATTGCCATAAATATAAGAAAAAACGAGCAGAAAAAATCAAAAGCAAAATTAAAAGAAGAATATTGTGAAACAAACAAAAATAAGCATATCAAGATGTAGATATATTCGGAGAAGACAAAACTCAATCATTTGCTCACTCACTTAATTACCCTACAAAGCCACCAAGCTTCAGATCACTTAAGGTCGTGATTCCGATTTAAATAATTTGATCTATACTTTTGATCCAATCGGATACACTCTTTTGCCGCGTTCAAGATCTTAAAAGAAGCTCGTAAATAATACTTTAAAAAGCGCGCTTTTGCATGAACATAAAGAAAAAATGCTTTGTTTTTGCATTTTAAGTGTTCGAGCTTTCGGTTTTTGGCCGTTTATTTACCGCTTTTTGTTCGCGTGAACGCGGCTTCAGACAAACATGTTTTTAATTATGTGCATTGTTCATCCTGGCTCTTTTCCACCGTTTAAACCGTGATTCCAAGATTGTTTTGTCATTTTGCCCCGATACTGGACATGGAAAAATATAATAAAATAAGTAATGATGTATCGCGTGTTCGATAACAAGTGAAAAGTGTATATGTTAACTACAAAACTATCAATTTCTTTGAAAATTAATTAGAGTCAAGTGGAAAACAGATAAACATGTCTGATTATTATAAAAATAACGAAAAAGGCTGTTTGGCAAAAAGATAATTAAAATAAATGAATTTGAAAGAAATCATATCCATGGTGGTTTTTATATCAGAAGATGGTGAATGAAATCGTTGAGAAATTAAACCAAATCAAATGCGATATTTCCTGACATTTGCGGATTTCGAGCAACTCTTAAGTGGTTTAGAGCTTGGTTTAATGATTGGTTTGCTCCGTGTGGCCACACCATAAACCAAAGCCTAAATCGGTGCCAAATGTTGATTTGTTTTTATTCCGCGTCTGTAAGACTGCCAAACCGGGAATTCGAGTTAACCGTATTCGAGTTAACGAGGTTCTACTGTATATAAAACAAATACATAGTCACTAATTTCAATGAGCTTTCTTCATTTTATTATCAGCTATATATCTTTATTATGCACACAGGCACGCGCGGAATTTTTTTCTGCTAGAGCTGCGGAATTTCCAAAGAATATTAAGAAATTCTACTGGAGCATATTAGATTTTTTTTAGATTCCACAGCGCTCGCAGAAATTCGATCGCAAGTACCCACTCTTAACTTTCGACCCTTTATTATGCAGTTTGACGAATTTTACAATGGCTTTACTACTTATCCGTATTGTTTATACAATAAAACAACCATACAATAACACTGTTCGATGATAAGACATATATATTAGATAAAGTCTGAATATCCTAATAAAAGTAATAATATTGATACTATTTGATATGTAATTTTTTGCAATTTTTTGCTAATGTCTTTGGAACAATGAACACATTCTCCTTTTCAAAATCGGTTGTCGTATGCAATAAAGAATTGGTTTGCTCACATTAAACAGCATCACAATTAACAAAGGCCAAGGTTTTTGTGTAAAGAAAATCAAAAGAAAAGGCAGTTAGAACACAGTTAGAATCCAGCCGGCCAAAAGAATGCAACACGTAAAGAGTTTATCCACATTGAGATGATGCGCCGACGATGTATAGACTCTACGAATCGGACTGAGGTCTATAGGTGTTGGATAGATTTCAAATTCAACTCCCAGTGTGTTAATAACGAATGTTGATTGGTTGATCGTTCTGGCACGTGATCTTTCGCGTAAACCTCGTTTTAGATGATACATACTGAGAAAGAACGTAGTGCCGATCAAAATGAGTGAAAATCCGAAAATCGTACGCCAAGTTAAAGCGGTCACCCAGCGCGGTATGACATTGAAATAAATGGCCTCGCTTCCACATATCGTTTCGAATGCCGGCGCCATCTTTGAAAGCAGTCGAAACAGCACCATAGCGGAAGGAGGAAGCATGGTAAATACGATAATGTAAACAGTCGTGCGTTTTGTTATAATAAATAACGGGTTTCGAAAACGAGCGATTTGCACGATACAAATCGCCGAAATGAGAAGCATACTCCACAAATGAGTCAAGCTATAAATACTGCAGGTCATGCCCGCAATCACATCTTTACCCGCGTGTTTTGATTCGACATTCGACATTGCGAGCGCGAAATTTAACAAACTCAAAATATCCAAGATGGCGAGTGTCAGATGTAAGGCATTTCCGGTGAGACGAAGTTGAGAGTCGTAGAGCGTTGCAGCGATTAATAGAATATTTCCTGTCACTCCTAATATGATGAATATGACCACGATTGCGATTATATATGGCGTTGAGAAAAATTGAAGATTGTAATCCAACACAGATGAGTGAGGGGTGTGGTCTATTTCCGTTGCGTTAGACATTGTCTGGAATCTATCAGCCTATGATAAATTAGAGTCTATATTATATAGACTCTTATTTTTATTGAACTATATAATTAACCAATTAATTTGCTGTTAGCTATTTAGATATATTTATCATTTATCAAGATGCGTTTGCCATTTAGATGCATTTTGCAATTTATATTATAGTTTTCATTTATGACATTTGTTATTTATAATATACAGTTTATTATATATATTAGAGTCTATAAAATTTTGGAGTCTGTATTATATTAGACTCTGAAATCTATAAATAGACTTCAATATGTAAATGGTCCGGAATAAAATACCTGAATGAATTGATAAAATTACAATCACATCAAACATTTTTTTCCATATTATAACCAAATATTCATGTATTGCATGTAATGCGCAACTTTGAAAAGTTATCCCTCATTTTTAGCATTTTCATCCGATATTTTTGATTGAGCAAATTTGGTAACCTTTCAAATCAATATCTATTTACTTTTTTTTGGCACAAAAATAAATAAAATCTGGAAATGTCTTGGCCTCCTTCTAGAGACAAACATCACTTTATTGAGATCACTTTCAGTTTATTTTTATTCCTTTTATAATTTTTACTTTGTTAAATTTTGGTTTATTATTAACAATTTTACATTTTGATAATCATTTTGTTGCCATTTTATATTTTTCAGTTGAGTTTTTATATAAATAAGTTTCGTTTTGCTTATTATTTATCAAACTAATCCAACATGATAAAATTAAGTTCTTTTATTGAAAGACAAATATTTCCGGACATGTTTCTTGGTCTAACGTCTAAACCAATATGCGTAATATCTGAATTCAGACAGCATATGTATATAAATGATTATATATATATCGTATCCATGCATTTAAATGACGAAACTACAGGAAACTATACCGTCGCGTATGAAACGCAGAAAAACAAGGGCTCCCTGCAACAATGTGTTAAGTCGAGTTAACATGTTTCGCCAAAATGTATGGCAAAGTGTCAGATGATTATATATCCACGTAATTTACTTAAGTAACGCTACGAAAACAATGCTGTCATGACGATTTCAACCTTGGACCAATTGCCAATCTTTATATAAATGACATATTCAAAAACATTTAATGCCTCTTTTTTTTTCAAAACGTCAATCTAAGACTTAACACAATGTTGCATTGAGTCCTTCAATTACTGTTTAATAATTACCTTGAGGCGATGCTGCCTAAGTAATTCAAGGAAGCATGGTAAGTAACAGGATATTATTAAAATCTGTCTCGAAAATGGTAAGAATAGGGATGATTGCTATAAAGAAACACGTGGTTTAATACATCCTGTAACACACGGCCCCAACTTTTAGAAGAAAGCTTTGTCACTAAACGATTGAAAAGCATTGTTTTGACCGTATAGGTCAAACCAATCAACATCCTTATTACACAATTTATCAATGGAAAATGGTTAATAGTATTTGAAAGCTGGTGTTTTATTGGCCAGCAAATTCACAGCGTGTAGTCACAGCCCTAAAAACCTTTTCAGATAAATTAAGAGCTTGATTAAAGTTGGGTTTGAAGATTACTTCAAAATATTGAAGCATCTTCAAACTTCGCTTTCAAACCTTTGTTCAAACGCACTTCAAACTAGCTTTAAATTAAAAGAGCAGTAAAAAAATCCCCACTCGAACACGTTTAATAAAACTGATTTAAAGCAAGATTTGAAAGAGCTTAAAAATTAACGAAATGTTTGGTTAGCGGTCGGTGGAAACAGGCATTAAATATTTCTTACTTTGCCACGTCAAATCAAGCTCTGAAGGTAAGTTTAACACATTGTGGCAAGGAACCATTTTAATTGGGAACACAACCAAGGCCATAAGGTGTTGTATAACATGCCTACTCATAATACAGTATTTTACGATTAATAATGCGTTTTTCTTTTTCTCATAAAATTTTAGGCCAAGGTTTGGGTAGCGTATGATTTTCTTTCAGAAAAATAAGAAAATTAAAATATTTGATATATCATATAACTTTCTTTTCCGTTTACCGTTTCCGTTGGTTTGATTGCGGTTTGAAGCATGGTACAAGGTTAAGAATCTTCGACCAACATTGATATGCTTCGCTACCGAGAATTGAGGTCTCATGGAGGTTTGCAAAATGTGATAAGAAGCATAATCGGTATCAATCAAAAACAAAATATAAAATCAATTACTAAGTGAAACGGGAAAGCAAAGATGCAAAGCACAAAATCTCGAAAATATTGAAATTCTTGATCAATCTAAGATCATATATTATACATGTATTGATATAATACTATATGTTGATTTGACATAGTTTGCATGCACCAATCAACATATTCAATTTTAGAACCCAATCGTTTTTTTTTTTTTTTTGTCAAATTACAGGCAATCAAACTAATGTTTTCATTAACAACAAAAATCAAGACAACACAACAAAGCACCGACGTCAAATTGACAATATGTGATAATTCATGTTATGCATGAAATGGTGTGTGAAAGAGTAATCTCTGAAGAAACCAAATACATGCATAATTGCAAGTTATAATTGATGAAGTGCATTAAATGGTGTGTAAAATGATCGTCTTTAAGGAACCCTTTTGAACGGTTGGTCAATCATTCATCATTGTTGTTATGCATGAAATGGTGTGTATCGCTCTTCAAGAACCTTCATGAACAATATATCATAATACATGTCTTGAATAGAATGGTGTGTAAAATGAACCTGATTGCATTATAGACTGCAAATGATATGCGTGGTTGATAACCACATGATGTGTGAAACGCCCAAACCAAACCACATACGGCCCTCCGTAATCACGTTCTCGCTTGACCATAAACTCGCATGCTACCTCAGGTTTCGGCATCTGTAGACGTTAACAATATTTTAAGTCTTTGTATTTGAAGTGCTTTTTGAAATGAAGAATGGCCATTTTTAAGCATGAGCCATCATAGAGCAGCAATCATAACATTTTTTGTATAAAATGGTGTATAAAATGATCATTTTCAGAGAACCTGATTGCATAATTAGTTGATGAATCATCATTGATGATATGCATAAAATGGTGTGTAAAATGGTCGTTTTCCTAGGATCTCTATGAATCATATATCACAATTCATGTCAAGCATAAAATGGTGTGTAAATTGAAAGCTCAATCATAATTCATGCCATGCATAAACTTGTGTGTAAATTGACAGCCTAATCATATTCCATGTCATTAATAAAATGGTGTATAAATTTAAAGCTCAATCACTATTCATGTCATGCATAGAATGGTGTGCAAAAAGGGACCTGATTGCATAGTAGCCTTCAAATGATCGGTGTGGTTTATAACGACTTGGTGCCTAAAGGGTCCAAACCATGTCACATATGGCCCTCCAAAGTCTCGCTCTCGTTTGATCATGAATTCACATGCCTCTTCTTGCGGTGGCCACTATAGTATATGATTGATGTTATGCATAAAATGGTGTGCAAAATGTTCGATTTTCTAGAACATTTGTGATTGATACATCATATCTCCAAAGTCACGCTCTTGTTTGATCATGAATTCACATGCCTCTTCTTGGGGTGGCCACTGCGAGTATATGATTAATTATTTTAGGCTACTACTTTTAGTCATTTATATATCTACTTTTGATACAAACATGTTATTTTTTTAAAACGATGACAAATAAACACAGGTTTTACTGTTGAATAATAACGGTCAACACAAGGTTCCTTTGGAATCCAATTTTGAGGGGAACCACTAAGTAGGAAATAATTTAGAGTTCCGCGTCATTTGATGTTACATTAAAAAAACGCATTGGTGACACGAAAAAATGAACTGCGCCAAATAGACATCTATATAGGAGTTGGGGTGTCGGTCACATTTATTTATCATTATTTATTTTCATTTTTCACATTTTTTATAGGGGTAGATTTTTCTGTTTGCTGCTTTTTTTTTTTGCCTGGAGGTGTAGGTCAATAATTAACCTGACCAACCCCGTTACTAAGTAACACCTGAACTTGTAATTATTCACTACTCCACTAATTGATATTACAAACCGTAAAGGGACGCTGGTCTAGATGATTTAATTAACAGTACATAGAAGTGCTATGAATTTAATAAATGTAGCTTATAAAGTAAGACAATAATAGTGGTTCCAGGATGAGAAGTGATGAGTACAAATTAAGCCGGACATTATTCTTCCTATCACAAAAAACAAGAGCCAAAGGGCTGGAATAATAAACAAAAGCGAAAAAGAACCAGGAAGGAAGGACTAAGGCGATGATAAACAAGCACCTAGGATAAATTAGATAACCCGGTAACCAAAAGAACACAAGTGCAACCGAAGGACTTTATGGCAAAACCAAAGACAGATGCGGAGAAATATGGGAATACAAAGACAAAGACGAATTATTATGTTTAAAACATTTTTTTTTTTCAAATAAAAAATGTCACACGTGTTGATAAGCGTATAAAATGCATGATTCTTGCATGATAGTTACTGTAATTTAATAGAATATCATACGGATTTCTTGTCCGAAAATCAGGTTTAAAGTCAGGGTGCTTATTATTAATGGGGAACATTGGCGTTTATATGCAATACCAAAACATAATCTATATCTTAATAAGTATAGCGTATCTGAGCCTATAACTGCGTAATTAAAATTTATAGAAGTCTATATATACAATGTGAGACACCTGGTTATATTCCATAGACATATAAGACTTCATAGACTCTATAAGACCTCTACCATGCACCAACAAAACAAGCTAGAGTCTATCCCAACCTGACTGCATGGTATATTTCAATTGTTCAGCGTGATTGGCTACAATCATTGGACGGAAGGGTCCAAACCAAACGAGATAGGATTCGCCGAATTGCTTGGCTCGCATAACGGCGTGTTCACAGCCTCGTTCTGGTATTGGAATCTGTATCATAGAATCTAATATAATATAATATATCATTAATAGAATTTCATAAAATATTAGATCGCTATCAGAATAAGCGAAAGTGTCTAATATTATAGAATCTGATAGAATATTTTATCGATTTTGGAAGCTTTGAAAGTGCCATTTTAAACATTCTAAGATGATGGACCTTGAATCTTGAAATATAAAGCGAATTTAACCAATCGATATAAGATTCACAGAATAGCTCAGACACAATAAATGGTATCCGTAACCGCGTTTCTGGGATTGGGATAGAAAGATGTATCTTGAATTTGCGCGTTGTCTATAATTTGCGCACACGTGTTCCTTGAGAATAATTTCCTATCTAGAAACATCTAACATAGGAATACATCGAGAAACCAGTTTTCTATCACATTCAAGTCAAAACACGATCGCAGTCTCAAGCAACACGTGTGCGCAAATTATAGATACCGCGCAAATTCAAGATATACCTTTCTATCTGATATTATAATAGTATAAAATCCCATAAAATCTCATTCAAACTATTGCAATTTTCTAGATTTCATGGTTTCAAAACCAATGACAAAATGGTTCCGAGAAAGAAATCAAATCTCGCAAGGTTACGTGTTCTTGGAATCAGTGTTTCTAGCTCGATTACTGATAGATAATGATGCATTCGTCTAGCATTTATTTTCTACACCAAAATCGAACAGGAATGAAATAAGAAACGTAATTTCGTTGTGTGGTTTTTATTCGAACAGTCGTCGAATGTGTTGTGATTTAAAATCATATTTACATTTGTTTCAAGAACATGTTTAAGTCAACGTACTGACCTGAGAACGTATTTAACCCATGATATCTCCTTTATTTTGCCAATTTTGGTTATAATCATTAAATTTTAAGCATATGAAAAATAATAAAAATGATTTTCAGGAATTTTTCTTGATTTTGTTGCATAGATAACCCTGTTCTCCCTTTTTCCTTTGACATATGTAGAGCGTTTGTACCAATATTTGACACTTTTCCCGAGAGATTTTGACCATTTCTGTAAGGTTTTCTCAAAATTGATTGGCTTAAGAGGGATGTCGACTTAGGTTCCAGGGTCGTCATTGTGCACCCTAGAATTAAATTCTCAAAATTTGCAGAAAGGAGCTATGTTCTAACCGAAAAAATCATACTTTAAGCCTCCTGAAATGTATGATAGTGTAAGTTATAATATAAAGCGGTTAGAGCAGAGGTTTTGATAAAAATTATGATATAAAAAGCCTTCTTTTCATAAAGAGATATATTGATATGATTCCATAAAGCGATCCATTATTTGCATTAATTATATATTATATTGTTTCCATTTCCGTAAATCATTTGCATGCATAAACGAAATATCGTAAGACGAGGCTCAAATCTGTACGCTACGAAATCAAAAGATTTGTTTATTGCTATATTCTCGTTCAATTTCGCAGCCATTACATTTGAATCTGTCCGCATCCTTTTTATTTTTTATTATCATATTACCACAATCATGATTAAAATTGTTATTATTAGTAAATAATGCCATTAGAACGGATACAATGCTAAAAGTGATTTATTAATTATTGCATATATAATATTATACATGTATTTATTATATTACATAATATTTTGATTACTCTGCTTTCCATGTTTTGGTTTATATGAACAAAGCAGGGGTGACTGGGCGAAAACATGGGAATAAACGCCCCCTATGTATTAAAGGGTTGCTTGAATAAATGACACTAAACAAGCTTTTTGATTGACTACTCCATGATATATCGAATGCTCGATTTATCCCGTATTCTTTCTTTTTTTTTTTATAAAGTTCCAATCGGTTAGAGTCAGAATAACTTTTTCGCTTAACCCATTCTTTTTGGAGCAGCTTTTTGTTAACAACTGACTTCCTCTTGATTAATACAAAGCGTTCCTTTTAGATCAGGTTAACACAACCCTAACCGGCTAGAGTTGCCTATAAAAAGATCACGGGGACAGTTTATCCCGGATATTATATTACAACCTACCTATTAACGATACACAGCTATTGAATTTGAATCTAGATGATTAACCTGAGCCCATGATCTATTGCAGATGGTCTAGATTAAATGTTCAAAGTGTTAAGTTGGTTACATAATACATGAAATATATTTCCATAACCTCCCCTAACTGTGCTAACACAAACAAAGCATTAATGAAACATAGTTTGCACAAAACCTCATCATGACCTCACGTTGACCTCGTGTGAGTGAATTCAAGGTCAGCATGAGCTTATGATGAGGTTTTGTGATGCACATTTAAGCTACAGTATCAACCTGATCCCATGAGATATTCCAAATAGTCCGGATGGTTCGCTCCGATTAGCAAGTAGAGTGGGCCTAACCATAATCGATACAGACTTCCATATTTGGTGATTCTGGACACTTGGACATCAAGATTTGTTTCACGGCTACCGATATCGCTCTGGAGGGTTTCAAACAAAGTAGAATTCTAGTGTAATATCTCTCTCTCTTTGCCTTTCTTTTGATTCACGTACGTTTTTATAATTAAGGTTTTTTTTTCTGTTTGCTATAATATTTTCATTGATATACATATTACTCATTTTGTCGGTGGTTGGGAGGGGGGGGGGGGGGTTGGGGAAG
>LQRL01128206.1:0-11455 GCA_001703475.1 Hydroides elegans
GTGAAAGTGATGAGTGAAAGTGTGTGAACTTGTAAACTTACTTTAGTAAGTGTATGAATGCTATATCATATGTATAAAAAAATATGGCTTATGTACCAACGACAGTCGCTTTTATTGGTACATCTGCCAGTATAACTTAGCAGCCTCTAAATCTTTTTTTGAAATATTATCGATAAAAAATAGAATATATAAACTCTTTCTGATAAGTGATCTTATACGTGAAACTCGAACTGATGTTGTTTTGTTTTTGTTATATGTATACCGCTAGTGAAATAGATTGACTTGGTTTAACGAAATATGATAGAAATAAAACGACGAATGCATAATGTTAATTTTTGTTTATTGTTAAATATGTCTTATATAATGCGATGAAAATGTAAAAAAAAGTTAATACTGAAAAGATAAAATATGAATTATGTATACCACTAGTGAATATAGATCGACTTTGTTTAACGTGAATATGCAAGAAAGAAAACAACACATGTATAATGTTAATTCTTGTTTATTGTACACTGTATACTATGTAAATGGAAATAAAGGGGGCTGCCCAGTTATATGAAAAAAAATAGGGCATGCCCCGCCACCAAAACAAAAAAAAAACTTATAGGGAAATATCCTTTTTGTGATATGAGGTATGAGGTGAATAAAAGTGAAATTGCAAAAAAAAGAAAAAAACCTTTAAAGACGAGGGTATCATACTATTATTTAAATATAAATGGATGCGCACTACATGGCGTATCTCACAATAAATAGCGTTGACGGCACAAATAATTCTATATTTTGAGAAAATAATATCAATCAAATAGTCCGTAAATAGTATCACAAAATAGTCCGAAAATAGTATCACAAATGCGATTGCAATTTCAAAATGTACATGTTATAAATCAAGATATTATCATGTGTGTTCTATCACTAAACGTACCTTTCCATAATCGAGGATGATAATACTCATCACATGACCAGTTTTATCGTCACGTAGCACACTATACTCGCGTTGAGATTCCGGGTAGGAAATCGTCCTCTCCCTAATGACAGTGGTGTTCGTTTTCTCCTGGCGCTCCTCTACTTCCTACATTGTATACAAAATGTTTCATTCCTCCCTGATATAATAACATAGCTACTTGGTACTCAAGATGCATTGACTGTCAAATGTGACGTAACTTATATAAAATGGTAATTATTTTTTTAATTAATCACGGTTAATGGTTACGGTTTATAATAATTCTGTAATGACGCATTGGCCTTGGATTTTCAAGCATGTCTATATTCTATAGAACACTAATTTAGGATGGCATAGAATATGACTAATCCGTTGCCATAGATTTTCCCGCACGCTGAGGGTGTTCTATCTGGACGTCTAGTAGTACTATAATGATGTGCGTAGAAAAATAATGTTGCTGTGTAAACGAATAATTTAGGATTACAAAGGGTTCCAAAAATAAATGTGTTTCATCAACAAATTCATTTAAAATGTAAAGTGACTGTGTAAGGGTCATATACACGTTTCTCTTGTATGTCTTTAGATAGGGTACCTAACTGATATTATAAACTTTACTTGCTGGTCTGGGTCCGGGGACGAGATTTTAGATTTACTGTTTACTGATTCACTAATAATAGCAAATTTAAAACAATTATTCTCATTATTTATCATCATTGAATTAAACAATAAAAAAAGGACACCACATGAGCTTATTTTTAAAAAGTATTAATTTGGACATAAATTTATTGAAACAATGAAATATACAATTAATAATTAAATTTCGCAAAAAATATATATATTTTACGAAAAGGTTTTGTAGATGGGAGTTCTCATTTCGCTCATCTAGATAGCTTGAATCTGGAGAACACCTTTTATGAAAAATGAAATTGACATTTTTTTGGCCGGTTTTCAATTACATTTCCATGTTGCATTACTGGTTATATATCTTTTAATACAACTATTATCAAAATTTCAAAATACATTTTTTAAAATAAATTATTGAAAAAGGTGTTTCTTAAAATATTGTAGCTAGACGGCAATATTTGAAAGTTTACAAATTGATCAACTTTGCAAAGTAACCCCTTTTTATGAAAACCTCGTGTAGTGCCCTTCAAAAAAGGGGTTCCTGGTTTCTCTAAGCTTACATTTTTCCAGAAATTTCCAAGCCAGATAGAAGTTGCTGAGGAACACCTTCTGTGAGGGGCAGTGGTGAGGTACTTTTCCTAGAGTATATAACATGTATATAATTTTATAGAATAATAGATTGGTGTATATTGAACACTCACCGTTGGCTCACTATGTTGCTGCACCACTTCAGTATTTGTGACGTCACATTCGTTTTTCTGATTGATAAGAAAGGTGCCACACGCAATCAGAACGATAAACGCCACCGAAAGGAAAATTACTCCACCGACTAACAGGCTCACGACGCGTCCTGTTACTCCAGATCTCTGTTCGGTGAAACGTATATAAAATTATATTTCTTTCGTCAATACGTTACAGTATATAAGGGGTGCATATAGGACTGTCGTTTCGTCAGCGCCAGTTTTTTTCGAAACTCGCACTAATGCTTAGGTCAATTGGAAGGAAATCCAAGTTATGCTAAAAACATATTTTTTAATAGCAATAACAATTGCACTAGCACGCTCGCATTTTTTTCGGTTTGCAACTTATGCAACTGCTTGCGATCCGATTTGCATACGTTCGGCGATTAAACCCGACACATGTGGCATATATTTAAGATATCATTTAGGGTGTGGCCACATTGATCAAACTTACCTTCAAACCAAGCTTCAAACCATTTAAGGTCATGGCGGCAATAAACAATTTTATTCCATTTAACTACCTTCTAACCACATTCAAACTTGCTTCAAACCATCTCTTTACTTGTGTAAATAGGTATGTAACATATGTGGTTTATGGTTTGAAGGCTGGTTTATAGGTAGGTTTGAAGATGGTTTGAAGCATGGTTTGAAGGTGCTTCAAACCAACATACATTTTGTGCAATCGGTCCCACGACCTTAAGTGGTTTGAAGCTTCGTTTGAAGGTAAGTTTGATCAATGTGGCCACACCCTTACAAGTGGAATATCACGCGCAAATGTAGTTTTGCCCGTGCGTGACCGTTGACGGTGCGGGGTTAATTCTTCCTCATTAAATAGTGTGAATAATGAATAAACAAATAAATCAATTAAACTAATAGGCTCTTCCAGCATTTGAATTGCCCCTAAAAGGGAAATCAGTGTTTGTGTGTGAGACAAAAGGAGAAATATACTAACCGCCAAAAGAAAGTTTAATCTTTTTTAAACAGATATTTTTATATTTAATTCTTATTCGATTTTGTCGGAAATTAGCATAGCATATACGTACAATGTACATCCTGACATAGGATACATAACATACATAGCATATAAATCGTGTTTATTCTACAGTACACAATTACAATTAGAATTACTATTTCTGATTTCAAATAATCAGATGTTTATTCCTACTCAAAGTTAAACCCTTTGACCTTTTCTATAAGCATACGACTTGAGAATCATATCGAGTTTTAAATTTAAATGCTACTGTTAAAATGCCCAAATATTGATTTTTTTTTAAAGTTAAGAAGTAACTTTTCTTTTTGAGGATAGTATATGTATAAAGTAAGGGCATCTTAGCAGACACACATGAGGCCAAGTCAGTAAGAGGAAGGGCTAGGTTTCTGTAATTAATAACAATTATTTACTAAAAATATATCGCTGGCGATTTATTATGGTGACCGGGTTTCAATAGTTTATTTTTATGCTTTGATATTTTATACATTTTATGTTTGTTTATATGACTGTGCAACATAGATCGGGCAATTATTCTGAAAATGAAAATCACTAATATATTATGGGAAATGGGTGAGTATATTGTCTATACTTGTCATTCGAAATTTCCCATATATCTGTTTGATTGCTTAAATATGTTAATTTATTATAGATAAATGTTGCAGATTAGGAATACGATTTCGAGTTTTATTCGTGCATTTTAACTTATTCTTTATTCGTGGCAAAATAATTCTCAGTTTCATTTTAGCAATCTTCTTCTTATAGATAATACGGTTGTATATATCATTATAATCTCTTTCTTTAAAAAGTGCTTTGTAGAACAGTGTACTTGTAAATCAGACAACTAATATTTTATACGCCCTGAAATGCATCTTAATCATTCGAAGACATTGACAAAACAACTTAGTGATAACCAATAAATCGCTCAGACTTGATTTTAAAAGTTGTAATTTCATTGGGTTAAGAATTACCAAGAAAAACTAGGGTGATAAATGGTTGCCTCGAAACATTAAGATAAGTTTATGATACCTCTATATATTACATGTCTGTGATATTGTCATGTATGGTAATAAACGTATTTCCGACATGCTAAATAAACACTAAAACTAAAATCAAAATATTCCATTCAAAGTATACCAATCAAAATTGTGTGCTTTTTAAAATAGGTTAAAGTCAAAACTAAGTTAAGATCCTATATCTATATCTGTTATGCCGCTCCTAAAACGAGCATGGTAACTTTCTCTGATCTATAGAGACAGGTAGATCGAGGGATGATTTGATTGCGCACTTAAAGTGTTTTTTTTTTAGATGTTTGCTATAATGATTACATATTGAAAGGGGCTTGAGGAATCAAACCAATGCCATTTTATATATTGATATCTCGTTGATAAAATGCATGAATATGGTAGATTTCACCCGACGAGTTTTTCCCACGATGGCCGTTTGTTTGACCCTACCCTCGAACCGAAACCGAATCGCAAATATATGTATTGTCATAGCTTTATTGTTAATACATGCCAGTTATGTTAAATGTCATTAGATATAATACATACAAATCAAAATATACTTTAAATTGGTTAGGAACGGCTACAATTACCTGTTTAAAAGGGTTATATTTATTAGCAATGTTGTATTTTCACTTTTTAAGTCGAACTAAATCAATATGAAACAAAATACTCCAAACGTGGCATACTTTAAATGTGTTTTATAAAATATTCTTAAAATAATGAGAACATTTTATAGAAATTTTGATGTATCAATATTAATAAAACAACACAATGAATAAGGTAATATTACATCCGTGATTTTAAACATAATGGTAATATAAATGATTACTTCATCATCATTCCACATTTTTTATATTTTTGAAAACTTTATCTAAGAAACGTTAATATAATATTGAAGATATCTACCATAAATTGTTATTAACAAATGAAATACATATCGCATTATTGAATAATTGATAACAACCAATCTTTATATCTTGAATATAAATATAGGTCTAATTAAACCTTTAAAAATTAACATCTGACAGTAACCCGCGGACTTAAATAAAATAACCCAAACACTACAGTTTGATACGCATAGCGGCCATAAACAATAAACAATAACCATAAACAATGATCGCTAAAAAGCTTCATTTACAAATTCAAGTAACATATCGGCTTATAAGAGGTTGGACACAATTTTGTATGAGACATGTTGGGCAAAAGATATATTTTGGGGATATTGATGCGATGATCGAAATTTTCAAATGCATCCGGTCAATCGAAATGCGTATGAAATAAAAACATACATTCGATACATAATTATATTCAGTAAAACTATTCTGCCCAATCTCTATATCATTATTTTGCAAAAAAAATCCTGGTTCCCACTCAAACATTTTAAATTCGTTGTGATTGGCAATTTGCTCAAAAACATGCTTAACTATTTTGTGCTAACATCATTTAACGCATGATGGTATTGGTTGACCTACCACTCTATTACGCACCATTTAAAACTCAAAGCGTGGGGCATGTTCGTATCAGGAACTTAGAGTTTAATAATAATACCAGGGACAATAAGACGGGTAGTAGTAGTCGTTCCAGACGCACGACGGTCCTTCGATGCAATAGTAGCGATCGTCGATCTCACAAGCGGTCATGGGCAGCCAATCGCAAAGGTAGGAGCAGTGGTAGTGGTCGCCATGCTTGCGGCATCGGTAGGCGCAGCAACATCCCCAGTCCGAACTGCTACGCTTGTCGAAACCGGGAGCCTCATCTTCAGAAACAAAAACAAGGCATGTATTAGTTAAACGACACAAAAAAGTAAATGGAAATGCTAACGTGTATGGTTGAGGTTTGTCCAATTCGAATAAGTCAATTAAGAGTTTCTCGCAATGAGTGATAAATCCGGATCGTTAATGTAGTCTTTAACCATTTCGGGATAATATGTGTTCTTATACAAGATAATATTTAGGACCTTTACCCCTTTTTGCATGTCCATACAAAGCCATCCCGAATAAACTCCGAAGAAAGTTAAGGTTTATATTTCCATACTTTTGATCAATTTCTAATCAATGATAGCAAAAAAAATGAACAATTCAGCTAACAAGTGCTCTCGATGAAATTGATAAAAGGGTTTTCGGGTACCTATACGTCAAGTTTTACTAAATGTTTTGTATTTGTTTTATGTATTAATCAACTGTCACTTGATAATGGATACAGGTCACATGCTTGGATAATATTACACTATAAATCAATGTCATCATAACATTAGCTACTCCTTATATAAATGATCGATTTAGGAACTAACACAATATTGCACGGAGCCCTTGAAATGTGTGAATACCCATTACATCACATTTCTAGGTAAGGGAGATCGTTCTCTATCTAATAAGCTTAAATAGGTTTTGCAGAAAAAAAACTTTATAAAGATAACTTGTTCAATATTTGAAAAATTAATGTGGCGTTTTATTGCAATAATTGAAAATTGTCTTTTTAGTAAGGTTAAGGTTAAGGTATCTATATATGAATATATAGAATTGTGTGAATAACAATTACCTCCAGCGCCGTCCTTAATGAGCCAGAATGAGTTGGAAGTGGTGCAGAAGGGTGTCAGCTCGGTCGGGACTTCCGCTTGGTCCACCACCTTGCTTCCGGTCTCGTACATCACCACGTGGTCCTTCAAATAAATATTTGATAGATGAATATTGTCATATTAGATATAATTATAGCTAGTATTATATATATAACACATAATTATCATATCATATATAATTGCATTTATATTTATAATATTTATATAATTGTTTGGTAAAAATAAAAAGTTGTTGGATAACCACTTTATTGAAACTGTATGACTTAAAAACCTTTATTTTTCTTTCGAAAATATGAAGTTTATGAATGGTTCTGAGGATGATCAATAAACATTTGATCATAGCAATTACAATTAATTGCAGGATCCATCCCTAGTGTTGATTGATGTCATTTTACATATTTATTTTGTTACCATATATTGTTTTCACTTTGTACATTTAAAAAGTGCACATTCTTATATGACACCGCTACTAAAATGAATAAGTTTAAAGCCGACATTATAGTTACTTATTAAGCGGTTAATCGGGTCCAAATCATAAGAAAGTTATCAAGAAGATAGCATATTCTTATTCTGGATATATAGATAAACATTTGATATATTCTTATTTATCTAATTAAGGGAGAATGTTACGGGCCTCATACCTTGTTATCGTTGTATGTGCCTTCGATGCCATCGTACAGGTAGCATTTGTTTGCCTTTGCCTCGTAGTATGCAGAGAGTGCCTTAAAACAAATTTTAAAAAATTACAAATTTAAAACATATGTTTAATTTATGGCACTAAATAAAACTCACAATTTACAAGACAAAGCGATTTGACAAAACATCATATCTCTTTATGACATGAAATAATTAATAATTACTAAGTGGCCAAATAAGTAGCATTGCAAAAACAGTTCAATTGATAAATATTTTTTTAAGTGCAAAAAACATAAACGGAGTAAGCATACAGATAAATTTTAGACAAATTGAAGAAATCACCGGATTAAGTTATAATTTTCAAATACTTGGTACATATAGATGTCGGAGAATCGAAACCTTTCAGAATGCTTGTTTTGCTTAGATTTAGTTTTTAGAACCATGCAGCTATAGGTATCTCTTCCCAAATCGATAAAATTAAGTTGATTCCTTTCTCTCTCATTAGAGTTCTAAAAGCGACTGCTATACACGATTTATCAGTGGAAGTTTTATTTTAAAACTTAACATATCTTTACTTACTTATGAGACAGAGCTAAACTTAAGTCCAATATCTCAATCCTACCCGGTGTGTAGAGATTCAGCGTGTGTTAGGACACTGTAACGGAAATCTAATGGGTTTATTCCCCTATCCCCGAAATCTTAATTTGCCAATTGCCATTAAGTTTCGGACTTTCCTCAAACGAAAACTAAACCATAACAAATTTTAACATTAAACCTACCTTTCCATAATCGAGGATGATGATACTCATCACATGACCAGTTTTATCGTCGCGTAGCACACTGTACTCGCGTTGCGACTCCGGGTAGGAGATCGTCCTCTCTCTTATGACGCTGGTGTTGTGTTTCTCATGGTACTCCTCTACCTCCTTCAGACATAAATTGAAAAAAAAAAACGTTTGTTTTTAATAAATAAAAAGAAACTTTAAAAAAGGTGATTCCGGGTAGGAAATTGTCATCTCTCTGAGCACGCTGGTGTTGCATCTAGCATGGTATTCCTCTACTTCCTACAGTTATAAATAGAAAAAATGTTTTTTTTTCTTAATAAATGAAATGAAATTTATGATGTGTAATTGGGTAAAAAAACTTGATTCAGGGTAGGAAATCGTCCTCTCTCTTTTTACACAAGTGCTGCGTCGTTCATGATATTCCTCTAAGTCTTTCAGTTCTGATTAGAAAATAACACAAAAAGGTGTTTTAAATGTTGAAAAAAAAAATATGCAAAAAAAAGTGATTCAGAATAGGCAATTGTCCTCTCCTATAAAACGCTGGTGTTGTGTTTCTTATGGTACTCTTCTACTTCCTTCAATGAGAGATACGCACAAATAGTTATTAAAATGTGCGATATTTTAGAATATATAGTTTTTTACTATATGAACTGAATTTATCTAAAATTTATTTGTAAATCATATAAACTGACCGTTGGCTCGCTGTGTGGCTGTACCACTTCAGTATTTGTAACATCGCAATCGTTTTTCTGATTGATGAGGAAGGTGCCACACGCAATCAGCACGATGAATGCCACCGAAAGGAAAATCACTCCGCCGGCTAACAGGCTTACGGCACGTCCTGTTACTCCAGACTTCTGCTAAAATAAATTACATATGAAGGGCTCCGTGCAACAATGTGTTAAGTCTGAAATTGACGTTTTAACTAAAGGGACATTGAATGTTTTTACATTCTTATTTATATATAGATTGGCAAGTAGTCAAACGACGAAATAATTATGATCGCATTGATTTTCTAGCTTTATTCAAATACATATCATGGACCTAAAATCATGTGGCACTTTGCTAAACATTTTAACGAAGCATGTTAAGTCGACTTTACACATTGTTGCACGGAGCCCTTCATATGCAGCATATTCAACATTTTACGGGGGTGCACCCTAGCAGTAGCAAGGTTGCATAAGCGACCGACGTTTCTTCATGTCGAGTATTTTGAGACAACAATGGCGCTAGTGACAATGTCAATTAAGTAAAAAATCACACTATACAAAAATCCTCTTTTAAAAAAGTAGCTATAAAATTAAGATTACGCATTCTGCTATCGCTTCAAAGATGTTATTTTCGAGTTAGATATCGCGCGCTTATGTATCAATACGTTTTTGGATGACGGTCGATCAAACGATTTTTTCGTCAATTTTATGTTTAGGTGCCCCATTATTAAGTATATATTGGATGCCTGCTTTTTATGATTTTTTTCTTTTTTTTTTTAAGTTTCAACGCATTTATTTTGCAAATACTTACATAGTCTATATCAGTGTATGATGCATTAAAGTTTTTTTAATGTATATTTAATCAAAAAGAACTATATCTGAGTTTATAAATTCTACGATGTTTATATTTTTGTATACAAGACTGATTTTCAACTCAATATTAAAGCAATATTATGTTCCATATCGAGCAATTATTGATAATAAAAACATATACAAACAGTCTTGAGCCAGTCCACTTGTACAGATGTACGCTTGGTTTGGTACACCAAACTTTTGAGATCCGAAAAATATCGGAAATATTGTAATTTTAATAGACGATTTTATACATTTACCATTAACATACCTAACATAAAACTAATTCACTTCAAGACAAAATTAAGTTAAGACACAAATGGTAAATACCTTTTCCTCCATGATGACCGGATATTTCTGGTCAGTCTTCATTTGAATTAATTTTGAAAATAAACGAACAGAGTCTACTATTGAGCTATGTCTTGTTGACGGATGTCTCAATAGATAACTCAATCTCCTGTTTGAGGGTGCGAGGTTTGCCCTTCCTCGTTATATAGGGGGCATATGAAATAAACAAACGAATAAACTAAAAATGAGGCTATTCCAGCAATTGAATTGCCCCAAATTTCAAATAAGGTAGTGTTAGGGGAGAGACCTTGAAACAAAAGTTAGATAAATGGGCGTGTTGAATAAAGTATATAATTTACTTCCTTATAAAAGGGTTATTGTTACCGGGGATTGGACATTTCGGCCCCTACCACTTCGGCCCCTTCCACTTCGGCCCCTTCGGCCCCTTTTCTAAAAGACACTTCGGCCCCTCGTCAAGACACTTCGGCCCCTCGTGAAAAAAACACTTCGGCCCCTAGCAGGAGACACTTCGGCCGCTTTCCAAAGACACTTCGGCCCCTCGTAAAAGACACTTCGGCCCCTAAAGTCGGACACCTACAACTTCAGCCCCTTCGTATTATATGAATAAAAAAACAATGTTTAAACAAGCTTCATACATAATATGTATATTTTAGTAAGTTATACACAATTTCAGCTCAATTTTTTCATTTTCAACTTATTCCTGCTCATTTGTTTTTATATATTTTTAAGAGTCCTAGTAAAACAGTAAAATTTGTTTCCCGCATTTGATATTTTATGCAATTGTATGTTATTTCCATCAAAATGGGAATAACTTGTTAACATCTTATGATATAGTGAAACGAAAACATGACAGTTACAACATTTTCTTCATAAATCTGCAAAATGATGCAAAGAAAAAAGTTTTATTTTTTTTTTGGCCTATCCAACTTTTGATTCCCTTTATTATAATTCAATGCAATTAATCTTGCAGAATAATAGTCGGTTTTATATAGCGATTTAGATAACGACTTTATGTCCAATGCCGCAATTTTGTTGACTTTTTGTCCGGGGACTTTATGTCCGGAGAGTTTATGGTCGGGAACGTTATGTCCTATGTTGCTCCTCAATATCATAATCGACCATTCTCTTTTATCCTATATTTGTGATTGTTGATTCGTTATCAAATTTTCAATTATATAATATTATATAATATGTATAATATTCTTTAGTTGAAAAAAATCCGGGGTGCAAACTGTACAGAATATAATAATAGGCATATTATGCATGAAGCTTAGTAGACATGTAAAAGG
>LQRL01128223.1:470-15255 GCA_001703475.1 Hydroides elegans
AGTGCAGTGTTCCCATATCAATGCACACTCATTTTGAAATTAATTCTTATTCGAAATGTATAAGATGTTCACACCTTCACTAAATAATAATCTATTGAATGTGTATAGGCGAAGAAATATAACATTTGCATTCATCCTATTTTATCAAGACATAGTTATTTTTTGTCGAGTTTATGAAGCAAAATTACTGAAATTGTCCTTAATTTCCGTGTCTGCATACAAAACACCAAGGTGCAGGTTGTGCAGTGGTGTCGGTAAAACACGGAATTTTATTGGTTTATATCAACATTCAATTCCAACGTTTTCATCATAATTCAGTACAATGTATTTGTTTCTTATTTTCGAAATTAATATCCAGAACTTTCTATAACATTACCTTAATGTATTTGTAATTGACAAATGTTTATAAGCGACAGGTTTTAACCGATATGAGAAACAAATTCTTCGATTTTTAGGAAATATGGGTTGTAAACCGAAAATATCGGTAAATTCAATTAAGATAGTTCTCAAATTTTAAAATTAAATAACTTTGCAAATGTTACAAAAATATAGTTTTAAAATTTTAATGGACAAGTCCATTTTATTTTCAGGGGCGAGTCCAATACAGAATCGCGAGGCCTTTTAGAAACTGAAAAAAAAAAATGAATTTGGAGATTCTGGTCGAAGCCCTGCCAATTTAACTTCTGCTTGCTTTAGATTAGTAAAAAAAGTGATTCATATATAATATGATATAATACAGTATACTCTAATATACATGTGCATCTAAGCGAATACATTGCCTATAAATAAACCGATATGTTAAAACATTTATCATACCCATTTTACTAAAAGAAAAAGTTCAACAAACATTCCGAAAGCATTATATGGTTGTCAACCATCCTTTTAACAGTCATGCTTATTGTCTCCATGCATTTTTCATTTTTCGTCCAAAATGTGTCCAAAACATGCCCGTTCGTATAAAAGTGTTTTCGTCCTTCTCGTCTTTTCTCGCTGTCTCTTCGTCGGGACGGATTTTCTCCTTTCGGAACAAACGAACGATTATGCGCAGTATCACTTCAATCAGCTCTAGGATGAGTAAAACGGTGATGCCAGCCCACAGGTTGAGAATGCCGCCCACTTTGGAAAAGAGGTCGGCCAGTTGGAACTTAGGGATTTGTTCGGTTACGAGAAATCTGTAATAAGCATAAATAAATTAACTTTCAAATGACAATATGATTAATTATAATTAAATGTAAGTTTACAATAAATATAAAAAGCAAATCCCGTTGGGTTGTTTTGTAATTTTCGAACGCTGAAAGATAGGTGTATTTGAAATAAGAATTTGGATTCGTTCGGTAATTGCTAAAATACCAACTCATATATTTATGTATATATATTAAAGAACGCAAAAATCAAAACGGCATAAAACTGCGACCGAATTCAAAATAATAAATGTTAGAATATACTCACTTAAAATCTGATAACTGCATGTTAACTTGCAAGAAATTATCCTCGATAATCCGTTGCGCCGTAAAAAGTTTAACCAAACAGTTCATATCGGAACAGTTCCCTTCGATAACCTCTTTGACCAGTCTGAATTTCGGTTCAAACGTCTTATTCGCTATATAATCTTCATAGAACGCTTTCATAGTATCATGACTGGGCCATTTCGTAAACGAGGTCTCGGTTGTATAGCTGATTTCAGAACACGCCGACGGGCACTTTTTTGTGCAGCGTACTAAATTATCAACGGTGAACTGCCTTGTCGCGCACGAATATCGTTCCATCATGGCTGGTATCGAATAGTGATTCAAACTAAGGCAGAACTCCTTTTGCTCAGTATCCATATGTTTTACCATTCTAGCATCGGTACAATTACACTGGTTGCGAATGAATTTCTGATAACAATCCGACATGCACATTTTAATGTATTCATACGCCTCGAGTGTCGTAGGTACACAGTCCCCATGTGGTTCCGGAAGTCTTGTTTTCCTTTCGAGATATAGCTTAATATACGCAGACATACCCGGGGCTAAATGGATCCCGTCTTGCATGACAAAGGGAAAACCCTCAAAATGCGTGGGTGTCACTATAGCGCCGTATTTTCTCACGGCGGAATAACGATTAATAGTTTCATCGGTGATGCGGTCTTCGTAAGCCACATCGCTTGCAATGTTATCTAGATAGAGAACCGCTGATAATCCGGCGAGAAACCCATACTTTTCGTAGTCGTACTCATGCTTCGCTTCGATGCGATAACAATTAAAATAGTCCACTTCATGCTGAAGGCGTATCGAAATCAAATCAGTACACTGACGTTCGACGAACTTCATACCAAAATAAATCACTTCTTTACACTCCATTAAGAACTCATTCAAATCATGTGACACAGTTTCAGCGGCCTCATGGCCCAGGTTTTCGAAATAAGCTCCCGGGTTTCGAAGTAAATTCCTTACACTCAGCATTTCACGATTGGCTGTCTCATTGCATCCGGGACATTGTGTGGCCTGGTCAATAAACGCATAGTATTCATCAAGAGTTTGCGTTTCCAGCGATTCGTTCGCGAGTTTAAGGCTTGAAAACGGGTTCTCGTTACATAGCGTGATTGTTGGTATCACGGCTCCGTTTTCGTGTGGATCAAATATGCGCTCATGTGTAAAAATATAAGATGAGTACTTAAGGTATTCGGCGATGATACAGTGTGTTTGGAATATACCGACGGTGATAAATGCAATGACGGATATAATCCATGTTAATCGAACTCCGATATTTTCCGCTTTTACGGCTCGCGGTATTCCTTTAATCGACGTCGTTTGGCAGAATCGTGTGAATTCTTCTTTCACGAGTTGTCTTCCCATAATGATTTAATTAATTAATAAAAGTTTTTATTAGCGTGAGATGCAAAAATGAACTCAATTATCGTCATGCGAATCTTGAGTTGTATTATATAATTTCACAATTTTACGAATTTTACTTTCTTTTCTGCTGTCACTGTCATACCCGTTGATCGGTAATGTTTTTCATTGTCAAGTAGTTGTTTATTCCTTCATTGTAAAATGTCTTATTTATACCAATTTTTTTCACCGCTAACCACATAATGCCACCCTTGATCAAATGATGTTATCGAATTGAGCAATAGATCGTGCCGAGTAGATTTGTTTTTACAGGGTTTCGCTAGCTAAAAGTGTTTTCATGTTTGTCCAGTTGGAAGGCTGTGCCTCGAATAGAACATTTTGGAATATCCGTAGATATATAAAGATTTTTGTTAAGACAACACGTTATGTAATAATACAGCATTAAATCAATAATGGTTGCTCTGTTGTTTTGGAAAACCAGTCTATAGGAGATGGCTGTATTATAATTAGTAAATAAAAATGCCTTATGCTTAATTAACTTTTAAATTACCCATAATGAATATTGTTTGAGTACTATTTCGATCAGGAAGGCTTACATTTCCCAGTAAAATATTGTTGAATAGCAATACGTTCAAGTACAATGTGGATTCCAACGTCATTGCTTTGATTTTATTTTTCTAGGTTCAGGAAATGGGCCAATGCCTAGGGTAAAAAAACTTATATTAAGGAAAAAGGAAAATAAATTACAATGTTTTATTCACACATTTTGCTGTCGTGTCTGTGGCAGCGTGTCACTTTTTATGCCGTTTATAAACAAAGAATCTATGTATTGCTATTGGTCTTCAGTTTAAATGTTGAACAAATATTCATTGATATTATGTATTCAAATAGTTAACCTGGATGTAAATCGTGTTTTTACGTCAGTGAAATCCATTAGTTATTACAATGTTTCATTGTCGATTAATCAAACTTGAGTGTCTCAACATGTGAGTGTCTCATCTTGTGAAAACATGCATTTAACAAACAAAAATACCGAAGCGCGCCTTCGGCTTTTCACTGACGTATGCACTCGGCCAGAAATGACATCAAATAAGTGAGTAAGTTCAGTATTTGTTTTAGGCGCAGGGCTTGTGGAGTCAGGCACCTCAATTCGATTAGAGTTACCGGCACCCATGTTTCAAGACGAATCGGTGGATTTAAAGAAGCATTACCCAATATTCTAATAATCTATATATTTAATAAATCTTATAGTCGACTTGAGCCTGTTTACAAAAGAATGATTTTAAAATATTTTAAGGTATTTTTTTCCTTGATTGAAATCAACATCAACATTTTGTCCTTAGCAATATTGAGATCGTCTTCCTTATACAATGAAACGTATACGAACTTATTTTTTCCTATACACTCTAGTCTATTTGATTAACGCAATAAAACTGCAATCATGAAATTACAACCGTCTTTCATATCATTTTTCAGAATATATATTTCAACACGGAAATCATCAATTCGTGCACGATCTAAATGTAAGATTAAGCAAGGAAATTCTCATTTCGTCCATGCATCTTTAATACGTCGCTCCCCATTACCCATTTCAACCTCCCCTTTATCATCATCATCCTCATCCGTCTCCTCCTCATTACTAGGTGGCCCCTTCCTCTCTTCTTCTTTCTTCTCCATTGCTTCCTTCACCAACTTATCCACCCCAACTGTATTCTTCGACATCGTTTTGCGAGCCGCGAGTGAAAATGCGTCCATGTTCTTTTTCTTGCGGGCGAGACGTACGATGACCCGTAGAATGAATTCTATGAGTTCTAAAAGGAGAACCACGGTGATACCAGCCCATAGGTTCAAAATGCCGCCCACTTTGGAGAAGAGGTCGGCCAGTTGGAATTTAGGGACCTGGGTTGTCGTTAAGAATCTGTTGGTTTAGAATGCACGATAAGGTTTTAAGATTTATAAGTACAGCGTATAACATGTATGTTTTAAAACCTGACCAGTGCATAGACTCTTTAACTGAAAACAAACTCTAAATGTTTTTGCACCATACACTGGACTCTATAAATTTATAAGATATTTTAGACTCTAATCATTATCGATCTGAATAACGTTTTGTCAAATATTTACCATCCAGCTCTTAGCGGAAGAGGTCCGATAGTTTAAAGACACAATTTATAGGATTGAATATGTTTAGCATAGACTCTAAACTACATTGTATATTTAAGGCATACATATGAATGACTTACTTGAAATCAGACAGCTGCACTTTCACCTCAAGAAAGTTGTCGTCAATCATTCTCTGAGCCACGAGAATCTTCAAAAGACAGTTCATATCATCCGAACAGTTTCCTTCAATAACTTCCTTCACAACTCGAAACTTTGATTCGAAAGCCCGACCTTGAATGTAACTATTATAAAAGGCACCCATGCTTCCCAGGGATGGCCATTTAGAGAATGATGTTTCTGCAGAGTAGCTGATTTCAAGGCAAGCCTGTGGGCATTTGGCGGTACATTTCCGTAGAGTATCCACTTCGAATTTGCTGGTTGCACAAGTATAACTGGCGATCATATCTTCAAAGTCGTTGTTGTGGATCTTCAAGCAAAAAGGATATCGTTCGCTGTCCATTTGTTTGGCCATCCGTGCGTCCGTACAATTACAGCTCTTTCTTGTGATCTTCTGAAAACAGTCCGAAAGACACATCTTCATGTATTCATACGCCTCAAGACTGGTGGGTACACATTTGCCATGGGGTGCTTCTAAACGCCGCTTCTTTTGTAGAAACAACTGAATATTGGTGGTCATACCTGAGGGAATCTGTATACCATCCTGTAGAACAAAAGGATATCCTTCGTAATGAGTTGGTGTCACTATGGCACCGTATGGTCTTATGTCCGAAAAGTGGTTGACAATGCTTGATGTTAGATTCGCTTGGAAAGCGCCATCACTTTTAATGTTATCTAGATATAGAACAACCGATATACCTGCCACAAAACCATATTGATGTATATCATAATCTGGATTGAATTCAACGCGGTAACAGTTGAAATAATCAACACTGTGCTCTACAGAGATCGACACCAAATCGGTACAATTCTTCTGAATATAACTCATTCCAAAATATATTATCTCTTCACATGACAATATGAAATTCTCCTGGGCATGTGATACAAACTCGGCTCTTTGGTGGCCTAGATTCTCGTAATAGGCCCCTGGATTTAAAAGCAATGCCTCGATTCTAGCCATCCTTGCTTGCTGTTCAGGATCGCACCCAGGACATTGTATTGCGTTTTGAACGTATCCGTAAAATTCATCAAGGGTCATTATATCATCGGTATGATTTGCGAGTGATGAGATGGGGTTTTCATTGCAAAACGTCAGTGATGGCACGATAGGCCTGTTTTCCTCTGGATCAAATATCTCTTCACTGGTAAACATATATGACGGGTATTTGACGTATTCCAAAATGATGACGCAGGTTTGGTATAGTCCTATGGCGACAAAGAATAGTATGGCAAATATCCATGTGATGCGTATTCCATTGCTTTCAGCCTTTGCAGCACGCGTTACGCCTTTTAAGGATGTGGTTAAAACCAATTTGTTCAGTTCGTCTTTAAGAATTAATTTCGACATTTTGACGTAGCCCTCCAATGTGGAATTCAAAGAAATCTATTGCTTCTATTGTAGAATTTAGTTCCTTATATTTTAAAATTGAAGTAGTTGAAGTATCTTTGAGATTTTAATGTTTCGTCTTTCTTGATTTCATGCTATGAATTGTGTCTTTCAACTGTCAGATTCTATTTGGAGCATTAATCAGTCTTAGCAAAGCTTCTAAGATACAGCATCAATATCTCCAGGACTATTTAATTTGCTCAATGTAACAGGTATTATACCTACCGGGTAAAGAAAATATAGAAACTATTTGCACGGTCATCTTGAATCCATATATGCAAATAGAAGTAACAAAAGGAATTTCTTGAACATTATATGAAGGTCTTACTCATTTTTGTTGTTTTAAAGATTATGGCTAATATCCAATTGATGCGTACCGCGTGATAATCCCCGATTGTTACATGTGCAAATCTTTTAAAAGGAAATGATCATAGAAAAAACTTTGCTTGATTCGTCTTGGTTATAGATAAAAATTATCAAACAGATTTAAATGTTGATGTGATCTTGAAATAGAATATACTCCGTTATGATGGTTTGAGATTGTCTTTTACTGAATAAAATTGATATAATCTCTGGAATATCCATGTGTTATCTTCTGTTTAAGCACATTCATTTACCTCATTCAGAATAATTATATATAATTTACCATGGTTTATGAATGCCGATGCGTCCATAATATTTTTAGAGCCATTTAACCTGCTCTTTGAAGGCACATTTTACGTTAAATTAATTTGATCGAGGCATCTAAGATCTTAAACCCTATATGCAAATACAATGTACAAATAATTACAGTAAAAGAAATAACTATGATATAATATAATAGCCGCGAATTAGTTTTGTTCTTTTATCGATTACTTGTAGCTTTCACCTGGATCGCTCCTTTTATACAGTCTTACCCGCTTATCTCGTCAGTGCTCGGACCGAGGTCAAAATGACGAGATAACCGGATGACGAGATAAACGATACAAAATGGCAAATTTAAATGGGGATGGGGATTCAAAAAAGTGACGAGATAGGCGGGTGACGAGATAAACGGGTACGAGATAAGCGGGTAAGACTGTAAAACGTTCATCAATTATAAGTTTTAATTTCTTGCAGTTACATGTACATAGTTCATGACTCTTTGTTACAAATAAATGGTGTGTTAGGGTGACGTCGGTTTGTGCTAACCGAATGATTTCAATAATAATGGTTAACCAGGAACTGCATGTAGACTTCTATTATGTCAGCGGCTTGCAACCGTTTAGCAACCATTGTTGCGTTAACGGCACTTGACATAATCACATGAATTATTCAATATATTTAGACATCACGGCAAATATGTCTACCCACTCGGTAAGACAACTCCTCACGCTGATATCAGGTTTTAATATCGGAACACCTGATAGTTTTCAGGACGTTATTTAGTGACTTAGATTGTGCATTGCTTTGACGCCGCGTCAAAGTAGGACGTAAGAATGACGTTCATCCGACGTCTAGACGTAAAAAGACATCCGGAAAACTTTCAAATGGGCACAAAATGGAACTTTCTTTCGATTATTAAATCGTTATTTATCTTTCATTTTTGCAATGCCTGGATTCATCAGTTATTTTATTATATTGCTTTACCGTTTAATCATATAATAACATCAATCGTTTGCCTGAGAAAGAAGCATTGTTTTAATCGGAAATATATACATTGTCCACTCGTTATAGAGCCGAAAGGACATTGGTGGGAATCAAGCATACCCAATAATTACCTTGATATTTTTTCCGAGGGCAAACAAAAAGAAATAAGTGTTGCTTGCATCTTAAAGCTAAATTTTCCATCTATTGATAAAGTGGCAAAGAACAATACAGCATACAAACAATTTTACAATAGCGTTACACAATTTAACCTTGGGCAAGAAAAAATAATTAAAATAATGAACGAGAAATATGACCTGTAAAGAGAATTCCTACTGTGACATATCATAATTAATTTACAATTCATATCCAGGCAGATTTGTTTTTTGATAAATATCCATTTATTAATTAATTAAACCCATTACCAAACATTACGAAAACTATGAAATGTATTTTTATTTTAATTACCATTCTCATGTTGTACAACAAACATATATCGCGATGCAAATAAATGAATATTAGCTATTAATTCATACTAGTTTTACTCAATATGATATTGCTTACTTTATATTAACAATAAAATATAAAACAATTACTTATCGCATGCTACAATAATGCAAATCATAAACACGTTTTCATTTTTAAAATATTTAAATATTTAGTGTATATATGTTTTCATTTGATCATACATATATTGTGGTTTTCGATACTCAATGAAGAAACAATTTCAGCACATAATTAAATGTTTTAATAAATGGACTCTACAAATGTAATACTATTTTTTCCAAGCTGCTTTAATACGCCTTTCCAGTGATGTCAATTTAAGCCCCTTTTCTACCGTCGACGAGCTCTCACTACCACTCCCATCTTGGCCCCCATCTTTCGGATCTTCCACAACGCACTCCAGTTTGGCAACAGATACTCTCCTCGCTGCCAGCGCAAACTTGGCCATGTTCTTTTTCTTGCGGATTAGGCGGACTATAATGCGGAGAATGAATTCTATGAGTTCTAAGAGGAGAACCACGGTTATACCGGCCCACAGGTTCAATATGCCGCCTACTTTGGAGAAGAGGTCGGCTAGTTGGAATTTGGGGATTTGCTCGATGATGTGGAACCTGTTAGTTGAGAAAAGGACATGTGTTGATTAGTTTTCAATTTAAATCCATAAATACATCTTTTGATTTTGAATCATCATACTATCAAAACCAGTTTTACAATATATTTCTATTTAAATCAATACTATATTTCTGTCATTGACATACACATTTAGCAAAAATGTACTCGCTCGGTACCATATTAGCTTGAAAGTTTTGATTTCTTGTGATCACATATGTAACATGATGAAATAAACTTACTTGAAATCAGACAGGTGAATGTTGACCTCCAGAAAGTTGTCCTCAATGAGTCTTTGAGCTGCGAATATCTTCAAAAGACAGTTCATGTCATCAGAGCAGTTTCCTTCAATCACTTCTTTCACCAATCGAAACTTGCTTTCAAATGCCCGACCTTCTATATACGTATCATAAAAAGCCCCCATGCTACTGTGGGCCGGCCATTTTGAAAAAGAAGTTTCAGTTGCGTAGCTTAGTTCGAGGCAAGCTTCCGGACATTTTTCTGTGCATTGCACTAGATTGTCAACGGTGAATTTATTTGTCGCGCAAGTATACCGTCCGATCATATCTTCAACATCGTTATTATGGATTTTTAGACAGAACGCGTATCGATCCGTATCCATGTGTTTAGCCATGCGTGCATCGGTACAATTACAACTGCGTCGGATGAATTTCTGAAAGCAGTCCGAGAGGCACATCTTCATGTATTCATACGCCTCGAGAGTTGTTGGCACGCACTTTCCATGGGGTGCCTCAAGGCGCTTCTTCTTTTCTAGAAATAGCTGAATATTTGCTGACATCCCCGGTGGTAGCTGAATGCCATCTTGTCGAACGAACGGGAATCCTTCGTAGTGTGTTGCAGTTACGACTGCGCCATATCGTCGTATATCGGAGAACTGATTAACAATGGTTGATGTTAAGTTAGCCTGATACGCGGCATCGCTAGCTATGTTATCCAGATAGAGAACCACTGAAATACCCGCTACAAATCCATAGGTATCCACATCATAATCATGTTTCGTTTCAACGCGGTAACAGTTGAAATGATTGACATCATGCTGCAAAGAAATCGACACCAAATCAGTGCATTCACGTTCAACAAAAGTCATCCCAAAGAAAACAATCTCTTTGCATGACAATATTAGATTCTCCTGGACATGTGACACGTGTTCCGCCCCTCGATGACCTAGATTCTCGTAATAGGCCCCTGGATTCTGCAGCAACCCTCTTAAATAGGTCATCCGTGCCTGCTGTGTGACGTCACATCCCGGGCATTGCGTTGCGTGCTGCACGGTTGCGTAATACTGATTCAGGGACATGATTCCATTTGAATGGTTTGCAATTGAGGAAAACGGATTTTCATTGCAAAACGTCAGTGTTGGTACCACGGCCATATTATTGACGGGATCAAACATCTTTTCATTGGTGAAGATGTAGGAGGGGTATTTGACGTATTCCAAGACGATGAAGCAAGTTTGGAATATTCCGATGGCCACGAAAATGAAGATGGAAAGTATCCATGTGACGCGAATACCATTGTTTTCTGCCTTGGCGGCCCGTGGTAGGCCCTTTAAGGACGTTGATTGACAGAACCGTTTAAGTTCGTCTTTAAAGACAAATTTCGACATCTTGATTTTTTAAATCAATTTTATGAGCAATTTTATATGCAAAAATTATAGTTTATATACTATATGGTTCGATATGTCTCTTATTTCAAGTATATGATGTCTAAATTCAAATTTAAGACATACTTATCCAGCCGGTTCCATTATCCCTAAATTTGAGATAATAACTTATCACTAATTCAAAATATTCAAAAAGTTATTGTGTCAACCATAATCCCGGTACTGAAGTGGAACTGGCTAAAATCTAGCACTTTTTGACTTTATGATTTTGTGACGTAAATACTTTATCAGTGCAATCTGGGACATAGAACCGTAATTTGATATATGTGAGGTGTATAACCCTCACCGGTATATAATCCGCATATCTTTACATATAGAGGAAATTATGTATGAAACAGCAAAGTAATATCCCCGTATTGATGCATAACCCGCCCTTGTAATCCATCAATCCAAGCTTCTTATTTCTTTGAATTTTATTTTCGTATCCAAAATATACTTTGAAAATGTGAATTAAGTCGGTATGATAGCCGTCGTGTCATTTGTCGCAGACTATGGCAGCTTATTTGTGAACAAATGTGAAAACCTGCGGGCTCTGCATCTGAACTGGCAGTGACTTCATAGCTTTTCATTTAAATTTGCAATTAATCGGGTCGATGAAGGATCCGAGTTTTTGTTGAAGTGCTAATGCCCTCTTAATGGGAAAAATAGGATTTTTATGATCGAGTAAACAGAAACCATTCCCCTTTACAACAATTGTTACTATATATAGTCTAAATATTAGGCTAAATATTAATTTTTAGGTTTTCCGATGGGCAATTTTTCAATGAACTTTTCTGTTTATTTATGAAATCGTGAAAATTTACATGTACGTTAATTTGTCAATTATACCTGCTTCCGGTGTTTTATTCATATCATTTTTCACGCCATCTCCGATTAAACCCCTAGATGGTACGTGGTGCGATCGAGCACCCACTGTATTTTCTACGATCGATGCGAAATTGAAAGTTTAAAAGGTGACATTATATTTATCATCCTGTTTCGTAAGTGATAGCAGCCGTACTTGAACATACTAACATTCCCAAAATGACAGCATGACCAATCTACATATGAATATGCTCCTGATTCTATCATTTCTTTGTTTGTGTACAGGGTAGCATCGAGCAACCAGATCAGTTTGCCGAGCGGCTATCGTACGGAATGCACAGTCTTCTTGGTCACACCGTCGGTACGTTTAAATATATTAAATTCACTCTTAACATGGATATGTATATTTAATTACATTCAGTCTATAACGTTTTCGGGCTTTGGTGCTCTTGAAAATCTTTTACCTAAACTGATTTTATCTATTTATATATAAATAATTTTGGTGTGGCTGTTTTAAATGCCTTTCCATGTTTGCCTATGGCTGTCAATGGTTTATCTTTTTATCCTCACATAGCTTTATGATTTCAATACTTATGTAATCCAATATTGCAGGAATCCATGACAGCTTAAAATAAGATAGGATTCAATTTTAATTAATTTTATCGAACTATGCATTTAAACGCTGCATTATGATAGAATATTTTGAAGAGGATGTTTTTATGGATAAAGGTATACATTTTGTGATCCCGCTTTGATAGATGTATTCCAGGCCCGTCTTGCTTTTCGGTCGAACGGTGCAAATATATAAAATATTGACACCCTTGAATGGCTTTCATCTGGCATGCGGAATTCCTGGTGCAGGCTGCGAAACTGGTATAAAATTTGATAAACTCCGCGTTATTAATTTGCTATAATTTATACCAATTTCGCAGCCGGCTTCAGAAATTCGGCTGGCTTATGAACGATCCCTTATGATTTTCTTTACGTAAAAAAGAATAAAAGCTTATACTATTTTGTTTTGCAACAAACCAATTTCTGTATTATTTTGACACTTCTTGCTTACTGCTGTGTAATCACAATTTTTGTTCGAGAACACGCTGAATTCTGGTGATAACTTTAATATTATATATGAATCATTTAAAATTGTATAGAATAACCATTACCAAAGAATAAAAAAATGAAATCGTTAATTGATTTAAGGACTGTGACGACTTACCCACTGTATTAAAATGTATACCCGGGTATCAGAGAAATAAACATGTTAAGATTTAGAAATTACATACATATAATATTTATTTAGAGGTGTGTTTAAAATATACACCATATATCGACAATATAGGTTTCATTCTGATATATTATTTCAGCATTCATGCATTTAATTCGTCAGAAGCTTTCTTATGGGTCAATAGTTTCGAATTTGATATAGCTAAATTCTCGTATTGTATTATGATTAAAACAGGAAGCGTTGCTGGGTCGGTCTCCTTAGTAACCGGTTCCCTGGGACGCACTTTGGCGATGCTGTCCTTTGATGATGAATATCAACTGGTGCGTAGCTTTTGTCTTTATATAATGTGTTGTTAAATAATAAAAACAAATCGACGATGAATATCAACTGGTGCGTAGAGTGTTTCTATATAATGGGTTGTTGAATAATCAATGTCATTATTAAAGAAAAAAATGTTTGCCTTTGAGGCCTAGAGCTATCAGTTATACGTCAATTTTGAATTGCATTTGTAATGATATACGATTTCAAACAATTAGATTGTGAATTTCTAATACTTTGCCCGATGCATTTTTAATGGTTATTCACAATATATCCAGGGAGAATCCATTAGAAAAGTACTTAATTTATCATTCTTTGCATGTTATATAGAGTCAGAGAGTCATGAGTCGTTGATACAATAATTCATTCGATCATCTTTTATAAATTTACCATTAAACATTAGATCATCAATCAGAATAAATTCACTAAAATTTATTTCTGTCGCACTTAGTTTCTTTTCATATACAGTATAACCTCGTTTAACCGAACAATTTGGGGCGGGCAAATGCCATTTGTTTGAATCAATTTTCGGTTTGTCCGATTAGATTTATAAGGAAAATATTGAGCCTCGGATCACAAATGTGTTCGGTTTAAGCAATAGTTCGGTTTATCCGTGTTCGGTTTAACGAGGTTACACTGTAAATTATGCTGACGTGTTTATTCCACGATTTCCAGAGGCGACACCGCTACATGCAACAGCATCCCAAGCACCTGCCGGAAAGCGTATATTTGGCGGGAAAAAGCTTCGTCATGGGCGTGGCTTTAGGCATTTCCGGTGTCGTTACAAGTCCCGTTAGAGGTTCGTATGACTAGAAATAGACGTATTGATTCGGATGGAATCTTCCACAAATGGTTTTGTGTTTGGAGCGCTTTAATGAAAAAAATCAAATAGTTTAATTTATCTCGCATCTTGATTTGATGATAACACTATTTCATGTTTTTTTTTCGCCATTTTTTTTTTTCTGTTTTATTTTTTGATGGAGAGCTTAATTTCTTTAAAAGTGACAAAGCTACTTGCTTATTATTGTATGATCAATTACAACGCTATAAAATGGTGAGGTAAGAATAATTATATTAATAGTTTATAGTTTACATTTCAAAAATCACCACAAAGCGATGGAATAAGCTTTGGCCTCTAAAGCTTTTATCTTGATAATGCATAATTATTTTGCGCTGCGGTAATCTCAAGGGGGTTCAATGAGCCTTAAATAGAAACATAGCAAATCAAGTATATTTATGATGTCATTATACATGTATGTCGCAGAAAGAAAGTAATAAGGTCATATATTTTTCTGTGTAATAAGTGAGCGCCCGGTTAGCTCAGTCGGTAGAGCATCAGACTTTTAATCTGAGGGTCGCGGGTTCGAGTCCCTCATCGGGCGCGTATATTTTATCGGCCATGTACCATTGAACATATTAACACATCTCTATTATATGTTTTAATATAGGGATAAAACACGACTGTGAGTTTGTATAGCTGATTAAGAGCGAAGAAGAAACTATTACAAAACGAACGCCGAAGGCGTGAGTTTTGT
>LQRL01128232.1:2980-16252 GCA_001703475.1 Hydroides elegans
AATTGTTAATCAACCATGTAAATATCTTTGATAATGATTATATAATTACATGTCAGTACAAATCTAAATCAATTTATGATTATTTTTGCGGCAAACAATCTAAACAATCTGGATAATTATTTTTGAAATATAATTTATAAAGTTGTTCAATATACTATATGTTTGAATAAATCCTGTTTTGTTGATGCAAACTTTAGTTTTGCGATATTACTAAAATGATAACAGTGATGTATATCTTATTAATTATCACCTTAACCAATATATTTTACACAGTTTACACCAATGAAACGACCACTTTTCATCTTAGGCGGCTAACCAGTGAACATTATTACTTTAACCCAGCCATTGGATACATACCTACAAGTCAATTAATCCAATTATATTTACAAACGTGTGTTTGGATCGAATTAAATTACACTGAATCATATACCGAATGTACTTTACATGGAATGATGAACACTAGCACTTTAGCCATTACGTTTGCGGCAGAGGAATCAAATTGTAAATTGTGCCTGGAATCAGTAGATCTAAACTTGGAGGCACCTCCAACAAATTCTCCAATAGTTGTACCGAGTCAGCTCCAAAGGTTTATTGATAGAGGTATGCGAAAAACATGAATAAAACTTAATTTTGATATAACCTTATATGGCTTGTTGATGTAATAAATTGAGAATATAAGTTATATTTGCCTAAATATGAATAAGTATAAGTTTAACTTTCATAAGGAATTTGGCTATAAGAGGTCCCGAATCGATAAAACGTAAAATCCAACTTTGTTTCATTTTTCAGCTTACATGCCCCTAATTTTAGGCGGTTCATGCGCTAAATTAGCACATTCTTCTTTAATTGTTACTTTAATTTCAGAAGTATAGTTTATTTAAACTATTGTTTTTAGTTTTTTAGATGGTTCATTGTCCAATCCTTAGAACCCTCCACAGCATAGCAAAACATGTTGAATCGAAACAAATATGGTTTGTTCTCAGGATAAAGAAAAATGGGAATCTTATTATATGGGACAGCTGCAGTCCATTCGGGGAGTAATCAATTTCATTTTCCTGAAATGATGAGGTATCATAATAGTTCATAACGGTTACTTATTTCTGAAAGCCACGTCCGATTGCGTTAGCGAGTACATTCTTTGATCTTGATTATAATGCAAACGACCCGACCGCGGATCTTAGCACTAACGCATACGTTACTTGTAAGAAAGGTAAGTATATATATATTATCAAATAGCTTTTATTTTTTATTTCAGGACTGCCGTGCCCTGTCGCATTAGTGAGTGCTGGCTTTGGAGATCCCGGACCTTACACAATCGGCGTTGAGTACAATCACACGCGTCTTGCCTTTTCTGACATTAGTGCTTCTAGAGGGATGATGGTTGTTCAGTTTGATTTGAACAGATGCGAAGTGTTGGTAGGTTAGTTTAGGTGGTAGGTTAGGTGAGGGGGGGGGTTAGTTTAGAAAATTGTTTTTTGTCAATTGTTAGCGTCTTACTTATCGATATATCGTTCCTTCTCGAATGATGGTGGTGGCGAACTTAGATTTGTATAGATGCGAAGATTGTGAATATTCAGTATGATGAGGATGGGGGGAGGGGGGTAACAACACGAGGGAGCATGTTCCGTTATGCTATACAGTTTGGCTTAGATAACATATTCTGGTCAATTGTCATTAAGCGATATTTTTAACTTCGGACTATTTGTTATATAGGTAAACCATCGCAGATCAAAATAGTGCTTGTTGAACACGGGTCAGGTGCGGAAAATATTTAATGATATTAACGATATGCATCCACTCATTAATAACAACTAAAACCATTGAAATGTTTCAGTGTTTTTTTTTTCATTTTTTAGGAAAACCATTGAAATGTTTCAGTGTTTTTTTTTTCATTTTTTAGGAGGCGTTGCGATACGATCCTCATTACAGTAGTCAACCCGCAGATAACTTTGTGGAATACATGAATGGCCTGCCAACCGGAACTACTGTGTTTCTTATGACAGGTTTTATATATTAACTCTTTCGGTATAATCGTATACCATACGTAGTAATGTAAAGGGCTCAGTGCAACCAGGGCAACTGAATATATGTTGTTTTTGTTATTATCATAATGGGAAATAACTGACTGAACACACGTTGCTTTTGAATGTGTAAGTTTTGAATTTTAGCATCATAGCGAATATGTGTAGTGACAGGATTCTGAAATAAAACAACTAAAACGAATCAGTGTGGCTAGACCACTTAGTAAGTATTCAAGTCCAAGATCAAGACCAAGATCAAGACACATTAAATATCATATGTTATATTAATACATTTGCATTTTTTTTCATGTTACGTTATCTTCATACACAATGAAATATGATGTTTTCTAACATTGACCAAACACTCATACATATATATCCAACATGCTATTAATTAGTTCCATGTTTTATTGACAGGTGATGCTTTCACCCGAATGATAACCACATCGGCAATCAACACTCTCATTAATATGGGGTCACCCGCCACATCATTTGGATATAGGTCTTCCCTTGCAATAGCTACTGTTAAAACAGAAAATCACGCTTATTGCACAGTTGCTTCTGCTTATAATGTACAGGGCCAGGGACCGACATAAATCGATATATCCATGGATATGTTTCTGGATAGCGGTTGTTTATAACAATCTTACATGTTGTGGTCGAAGACAGAATTAAAAGTGATCTAACGTCAATTTGCAAAGCAGAAATTAAACACTTATTTTATAGTTGCTGTAGCTTAAAAATGTAAATGGCTAGGGATTCACAAGGATCTATACATCCATTAATATGTGTCTAGACAGCGGCTGTTGTTAACAATCCTAAGTTTTGCTGTATGTATGCGTCTCAATTAAACGGGAAATCAATTGTTAAGCAGAAAGTAAAACTAATTGTACAGTTGCTTCTACTTATACTGTAAATTGCCAGGGGCCGACACAAATCTATGTATCCATGGATATGTTTCTGAAAAACGGTTGTTTATAACATTCGTACATTTTGAAGTATAAGTCTAAATTCAAAGTGCACTTAATATTGTTAAAGCAGAAAGTAAAACTTAATGTGTAGTTAATTATGCTTATAATATACAGGACAAGGAATCCATACGAAACGGTGTGCCCGTGAATTTGTTTATGGACAGTGCTTGTTTATAAATATAATATTTCATTATATCTAAGTCTAAATTCAAACAAAAAATTGTTGAATGAAATGATCATCCAAACATTTCAATTGATTATGCTTATAATGTAAATAGCCAGGGGCCGACACGAATCGATGTGTCTATGGACATGTTTCTGGATAGTAGTTGTTTAAAACAGTCTATTTTGTAGTATAGCCATGAACATGAATTACACATGAACATTACATTTTAAACAAGAGTGTAATATTAAGGTCACTTTTAGTAAGCTATTGCATCTGCTTACAATAGACAGCGACAGGAATTCACACGAATAATTGTGTCTATTAATATATTGTTATATAGTTGTCATAATAAATCTTAGGTAATGGATTCACAGTTAAGATCAAAAGTAAAAATCATCTTTCAAACAAATATGAAAACGTTAATCGCGCAATGAATGTATCATATAGTGTACAAGAAAAGAGCCCCGCTCAGATCCCACACAATATATGTTTGAACATCGATTGGTCGAAAATGAGAAAGCAAAATATTATGTTTTCGTTTTAAACCTGAGTAATTTATACCGTTGTTGCCTAGCCAAATCGGACTATTTTACTTATATACATGTTTATAGACATCAATGTGTTTCAAATTTGGAATGTTTTGCAGCTCAATAAAATCCTACCTTGTTATGAACGTAACGGTCTATTAAACAGTCTAATAACTCTGTGTTTAAGTATATAGACCTGGTATGTATTATAAACAATTGTTAAAACTAGTAAAGCTTATAGTATGCTTTATTATTTCTGCTCATAATATCTTAACTAAATGTCTTAATGTCGTATCTAAAGAAACTCTCACGTAATTTAATTCCAATTGTTCTTGTCATAGGTGTGTTTTGTGTATTAATTCATACTTAAAACCTATTGTATTTATATTTCGAACAAAAAAATACGTTTTACTATGTTACGCATTAACCACTTTCAAATTAGTAATTCATCTTGTACACAATTCTTGTGTGAATTTAGGACACGGAAGGGTTCCTTACTGATTCCGATGGGTACAATTTTAAGGAATGATAACGCGTGTTATGGTATGTTAAACTAGTTATATAGCACTGAAATGCAGTTATTTAATAGTTCTATAGGGTATATTATTCAACATATTTGTTCAGGGACACATATCCATAGTTTTGTGAATTCGTATGACTCTGGACAATAGTTGCTATTGTTATACAGAGATTGATTTATCTGCAGAAAAAAAGGATAAGAGTTTTGTGAGAATGTTATTTATGCATAGTAAAAAAACGAGGGATGATTGAATATTTAAAAAAATGTGGGCTAGTATGCCGCAATTGGTCTTACATACATATATATTTCGACAAATGGTATACCACATAACACATTGGTACAACGTCTTAACCATGCCTAGCCAAGCAAAAACAGCACTGATGAACAGGTGCTTATTTAAAAAATCACATGTGCAAAAATTGCAACTCAAATATCACGATTGCCCCGCATTTGTCTAAGAATTGAAAGAATTATCAATTAAACAAATCTATCAAAATCAAATATACCATTTTTTGCTAACAAAATAGTTTGTCAAGATAAAGACATGCATTCAATCACCATTGTCAAAGTGTAAAATGTAGAATTTTAAATGAATCATCATTTGTACATGTATCTTTGCTTATTACGGTCAAATTATATTTTTTTAAATCTAAAACAAATGTTTGTAAAAGTTAAATTTTGCATTATATGCATTCATTTGAAAAACAAATAAACAATAGTTACTAACATGCCGATGGAAAATTACGAATATTGTATTTAAAAGTTGTATCTATGATCAATCATATCATAATAAGCACTGATTGTTTTGTGCTTTAATGCATATAACAACATTAGATTACACAACAAAAGATAAAGAAATAAAATATGCTGAGCCTTGTTTATTACGTAAGCATGTTGCTGATAAATCACAATTAATTACATGGTTTATTATACTAGTACATTATCTAAATATGAGTCAAAACCATTCATCTCAGTTCATCAGCCACATACATATTTGACTTAGTGGTAATGTCGATTCCATTCCTTCCCTCTAAGTCCGTATTGGCTTAAGTTACAGCAAACAAATAATATCATAAATTGTAATGTTTATTAGAATAGTGGATAATATCAGGGGCCTGATAACGCGTGATGTTTCAGTGAACATATGTTTAGACAGTGACTCATTTGCATAGGGGAAAGAGTCGATGCATACTTGAATGAATGTTTTGACAGAAGTTGAACACATATATACTTAACAAGAGTTATAGTTTTATCACTCTACGAATACAATCAAATATACTGCTAAAAATTACATCAAGATAATATGTATGATAAAAAACATCAATTTAAACCTAAAACACATTTTAGTGTGTCATTGACGCTGATAACAATGAGGGAAAAAACACTATGCTAGCCATGCGTTAATATGCATTTACAATTGATATTGTTCAGTAAGCGAAGGTATATCATAAAGATAATTTATTTGCTAGTCAATAATGCTACTAATTATTTTGCATATTGGTTCTTTCATTAAGGCATGTATTACTATTGATACAGAAACATCAAATTGAACGGATGACTGTCATTATATCATTGATCTATTTACACCGGAAACTTTCTTTGATGATTTTAATTTGATTAATGGTATGTCTATATTTGACAAGGCAATGCCAAAATCAGGTTTACTTTGCTTGATGCTATTGATGAATTGCATTGAATTAGTGGAATGTTCATATTTCACTAAATAAATGTTCAATCAAGCAAGTAAATTAGACAGATGATAAGTGATGAAAAGCTAAGTGAATCTTATAATTTATAGTCAAACCTTAGATATCAGTGAGAACATTTTATAAATAGATCCCATTGTTACGTTGATACTATAGTAGCATGGTGTTATAAATACTCAAATTTAATTCATAGTTAACATCATATTCATAAATAACACTAAATTGATAAATTATCAAATAATAAATGATTGCAAAAATATTATATAACTCAATAACGCAGATTGGCTGCCCTTGTTAAGTGTCAAAAATGAAATTTGTAAATTATCTGCTGACACTTTTCAATTTGCTTATGCATACGAACGCAACCAAAGTTGAAATAATGAATAGTATTCATTTGCGTCGATTTTCAAATAGCGAACAATCAAACACAAACTCGATATGTGGATATATGAATGCGTGGCTCCTGATTCCAAACTATTTAGAAACATGCAAATTTGTACTCCTCGAAAACATCAAATCACACACTGAATGTAGTGTAAGAGGATTGATGGCCGGAAGGTTTGACAATGTTCTAGCGATACTTTATGACGAACACACTTTGATATGTAGATTATGTATCGAAACCAATGTCGCAGAATTTGCTGTTAGTAGGACGGATAAACCATTTGTAAATTTGAATGAGTTTCAATCATTTGCAGAGCAAGGTAAGAATATACATTTGCATTATGATATAAAATGGTACTTTTTCAGGTAAAATACATCTATCAATAAATTTTACAATCTTTGCCCTATAATATTTATTTATACACAAATTGAAATTGTAGCTGTATTTGATGCAACATGGTGTTAAAAATAATATTCAAACACTTCCAAAAAGTTTCTACATAAAGTTTATACATAAATTGTGTTCGTACTTTTCACTTGCAGAATCACTGCCTTGCCCATTTACTCTAACTAGCGCAGGTGTGAATGATGCAGGTTTCAATAGAAATCTGGCTGGAGTGACTTTTAATCAGACAAGCCTTCATATGACGGAATTTAATCTTGGTCGGGGACTTTTTGTCGTTGAGTTTGATCCTTGTGACTGTTCAGCAGTGGTATGCTTTTTTATGGCAAGCACTCATGCTTGGCATTTATATCTCAATATATATGTTTCAGATTTACATAATTTGAACATGATAATAATGTTGTTACCTACTAGCACTTAAAACATTTGAAATATCCATTGAAAGCCTAAAAAAATTCAGTTGTTCTATTTCTGTTTTTTTTAAGATTTTAACACAGTATACAAATATGTTTTATCAATGTTTTATAACATGTTTTATTGTTTTATATAAATATAATGCACCGCATTCTCTTAGTCTCATTATGTGCTCCAGTTAATGGCAACACATATTTGAACATTCTCTTGTTATATGATTTTACGTGAATTTTATATAAATGTCAATATGTATAAAATTAATTTATGAAGAGTGCGATGGCTTTTGATTTGTACGGTAGTGGATCACCTGCATCTAATGAATTTGTGGATTATGTTAACAATATTGCATCAGGCACGACAGTGCTGATCATGACAAGTAAGTATATTTGTATTAATTGTTACACCCAATGTTGTTTAATGACTAACCTTGTAATTTGAATGCATATGTATTAAAATATATGATTATTCCTTATACATTAATAATTTTATGTATAAATTGACAACAAAATCGTAACACATTTTATTTAAAACATGATTTATACAAAACATGATTTACACGATAATTTAACTGATTTTTAAAATGCATAATATGAAGAATGCAGAACCACGCTTGATACTTCATTTGTTGTCGGAGATTATTAGAAATTTGAAATTAATTCATTGTTTGTGTATCTGGAATGGAAACAAAAGTTTTCGGAATAGTTTTAAACTTCTAAATACTATTATGATTCACATGTCATTTAGTGTTCTAAAAAATGTACACGTTTATATATGGCATTTTATTTTTGCGTCATAATTATTTTTCAATGGAACCCTTATGAACCTATAGGAATTTTAACATAGAAATCATCATGTTGTTAATTATCTTAACATTAATGGAATACAAAATTCAAACAAATTTGTTAACAGGTGATGAATACACAAGCCACCTCCAGCAATCAGGTTATGACCTCCTATTTAGTATGGCACCCCCTGTTTCGACATTCGACTACAAATCATCTTTGGCCATAGCAACTGTCAAACAAGGTGAAGGCACATATTGTACCGTAGCAACGGATTATAATGGGAGATATAATGGACCTACACGAGTCGATGTTACAGTAGATATACTTCTGGAGAGCGGATGTTTCTAAATATTAATAATAATTATAATAACTTAATGACTGTAATCCCAGTTGTTTAATCTATCGTATCACAATGAATGATTTACATTGATAACATGTACTCAAAGTTGAGGTACATATGCTGCATCTGACAGAGACCACATTATTAAACATGTGATGTCATTTGCTATATTTGTTGAAGACCATTTTATTTATAGGCGGGTTTATGTTTTTCGATTTGCGAAGACATATTTAAATTACAAGAAGAATGATTTTTATATATAGGAAACATACGAAGTACAACACCAAAATATGTATCAAAAGTTTGCAGTTATTGAAACAAAATATATATAGCTATTTAACATCATTTGGTATATTTGTAGACGATCATTTTATTTATAGATTGATATTTATTTTCGATTTGCGTAAGGCTCATTAAAATTATAAGAAAAATGAACTTTATTTTCATTAAAATGTCGTGATACAACATCTAAATGTTTATCGATGACTCAATGTTACGATAGAGTCGAATGTTTTTCTATGCTCGATTATCCTTTGAAAATGGTGTTTAAATTCGCAAAAATTGTATTGTTCATTTAATGACTTTGTTATCCGGTGATACAATCGATTGCCAATATAAACTCGTGAGTCCTAGTTTCAATGGTACACAAAACGGGTTTTTACGTCAGAATATATCTATTTATTTAATCTTTATTTATATCTTATTTTGGATATTTTGATAATATTATAAATTTTGTATATTTTTAAGGCAACTACAAGGTGTTACAGATGTCAAGCAGTGAATATTTGCCTAGTGTACTATGATAGTCAAGTTCTAGTCAACTTTTTGTGAAATAAATACCTACATTACTGCATTAATTTATTTTAAAAAAAAACTGACATTTTTTATGTCAGGGATGTTTTCATGAAAAAAGGTCATGTTTGCACTGCGTAAGGAAAGCTTGATAACTTAACTTTAAGGAGTATCAAATTATAACTAGCAAATATAAACATCCCTTTCTAAATGACAACTAGTTAGAATAAATAATTAAAAGATAATAATTTCTTAAACTACTATTACTTGTGATTATTATTAAAAAGTACATATCTAATTAATCAATATTATTTGAAATTTGTAGTTTATAACTTTACAAAATTTCATGCATCTCTCATCATGATTATATAAAACAAAGTATACTTAATAATGTCACGGTTTGGAATCAAATAGTGGTCTTGATTTGTTATATATTTAAAACAAATAACTTCTTACATAAAAAAATAAGGATAAACTTTCCTCAAAGCCAATATAAAGCCATGATTTTCTTAAGAGCGGGAACCACGAAGGATGAGTAGTTGCTATGCTAATTGACAAGCGGCAAGCTTAACGTTCTTGACTTTTGTCTGAAATTGAAATACAATAACAATACAATAATTGGTTATCAAACTTGTCTATGATTTTTCATTTCAACTTACATATACACTACAAAAGACATTAAATACTGAAACTATAAAAATACTGTGAGATAAAAACCTTATAATCTTGTTTTATCACAGTATAAAACGATGCATAGAATTCATTTATTATAAAGACAATAACAAGATCATAAACTACCTCAGATCTATCTCCGAACGGATGAACCGTAATAACCCAACCCCACGACGCTTGTCCTTCATACGCGGAATAGCAAAAGCTATTCCAACCGAAATTCGAAAATTCCTAAAAACAATACGATAACCTATTATACAGTGCTTTGCAAAAACCTAGTAACTACCTTTTCCATAGTTTCGAAAAAATCGATAAAAACCTCCACTCCATTATAAAGAGCTACTAGGTTTTTGTGGAGAGAAATGATGTGTTATCTCACTTCATAGTGCAGTTTACCAAAGCAAGCATCGATATGATTATGTGCAACCACCTATTAACTCGATATCCAATAATAACTTAATTTTTTGCTAGTTACTAGGTTTTTGCAAAACACTGTAGCTCTGAATAAAACCTGAAGAACTGGAACATGCTTTTAAACATTTACTTTCAATTGACTTTTTAAATCCGAAAATTTTCCTAACGATGCAACAAACAAAGGTATATATATAAATATTTTTTTTAAAGTGTTCCCCACACCTTAACTGTGATAAAACCTGGTCTTCCAAATAGTGATGCAGATAGAATAACGATTCGTTTCGCTCCATGAATATTGAAACACATCTTCTTAACATAGAACAATAAGGAAGCGTCAGTTTCTCGAATGTATATAGAGGGATAACCATTTGGACCGCAGTTCAATGAACTCTGTGACCCTAAATTAGCATAATTAAAATATACAAATATAAAACACTTACGGATTGCATAGTGTGTAGAAATTCTAAAAGGATTATATTATTTACTACATGTGTATAAATATTGCCATTTATTACATGTTTGCCTTAATTTGTTGGTAATATATGTAATGAGTTAAATAGACGGAGAAATGCATGGCGGTGCCTCGCCGATGAGTTATTGTAGCATGAGACGTAAGCAATAGCAAACGACACAAATAAAGCACTTGTTTTTTACAACAAAAGGCATGACATGCTTTACGATAATGCGTCATTGATGTGATGTGAAATGTGCCGAAAATCAATCCGCATTGTAAAAGAAAATGAATGTTTAATAGTGTTGGTAAACAAAATACTATATAAGTAGTATTACGATTATATCTTTAGTCTGTGCATTCTATAAGGCGCGGTTAAATAATTCCCAGAAGTTCCTTAAGCATTTGAAGTATTTTTATATAAGATTAAGAAAATACAATAATTTAGCAATCAAAACAATAAAGTAATTACAATAATATGACTTAGATAATAAATAATATACCTAGAAGTGCAGTTTGAGTTGTCATGTTGGATGCAACACATCCCTCTTGATAGACGAATGGTCCGACCTGATTGTATTTTAACTTGACCTCATCTGTGCCCGGCGGGCATGTTTCACAAACTACAAATATAACATTATAAAACACAATCATGTTTAAAAAATACATTATTTACTTTAGTTTAAGATGATAAAGTAGACAATGGTATTACATTAGAAATAAATATATATTTGAAACATATATTAGAAATAAATATATATTTGAAACAATCAATACTTACGCTGTGTCATTATCAACACACCAATGACAATGATAATTAACATTTTCCAAATCAAAAACGTATCTGATAAAGTGTGTTTTCTAAATACGAGCAAGTCTTATATCAAGATAATTTCTATATATTATTAGAAATTCTATATGTGCTCAATAAATGATGTCATGTTTTATGGATCGTCATTCTCTAACCTTTATACATCATCTTAAACAAATGTATGACATGTAGAGAATGTATAGACACATCTATGACCTTTACTCAACTTAATCATTATTTGACCTAATTATGCCTTGAAAAACATTCTAGTACATAAAATTGCGACGATTCATTTGTGTTATCAACCATTCTATATGTTAATACATTTGTGTTGTTTGATTGGAACTTTTTAACCTATTGACATCACCTTATACAAATATATGACATGCAGACAATATATAGACACTTCATTAAACTTATGTTGACTTAATAATTTATTTTCTATTGACCTTATTATGCCTTACAACACATATCAGTGAAAACATTTTCTTAGAATGTACTATTTTGATTGATGAATTTACTGACGTAACACAGAACAATACATTTTAAAGGAAAAACCAGCATTCAAAGGTATCTAAAAGTATATTCATTTATTGCGCATGGATGTTTTTGTTACAATATAATAAATATTCTAAACAAGATTGCTTTTGATCGGATTGATCGGATTCAAATCAAATCAACACTAAATCAATACACACTCATAAGTTAAGGCAACATTTCAAATTTAAAGTACACTTATTTGGCAATATACTATCGCTATTTTATTAAAACGTGAATAATTGTTATTTCCATAGTATGTCATAGTCAGTCATTCCAACTGTCGACCGATTCAAATTTGACGTATGTGAAATACATAAGCTTATCGTCGAAACAATTATGAACTTTAGTTAGACTATGACTACGATATGCATATCATAACAACATCGTAAAAATGTAAGGCGTACTTATCATAATGCATTGATTATTGTAACTATGGCACAGAATTTCATACTAAAGTCAATAGCACAACAAGTGATATTGATTGACTTCATCAACTTATATTGTTTAGTAATAACACAGATGTTTTAACAACATAGTGTATCGTAGATAGATTTTATATTATGTTTCCAAATTCTAGTTCTGGTTTAAAATTCAATTTATTGGGTCAATGCGCTCTTCTTAAAATAGAACGAAATGTTAAATAAAAATATAATTACTGAAATAAGAAAAACCGTATAAATCCTCAATTATCATCAGACAAAATAGAGTTTACACTTAAAGCCTCGTTGACTGATCATGTTACTTTCAGCAACGGTTTTGATCAATGAAAATAAAGGGATTGGAAATATTTATATTGCCGTTATAAAATAAGAAAACAGTTATAATTAAGAAATAATTTAAGTCTTATGAGTATACATATAATTAGAAAACCATTAGTGACATTATAGATAGCTAAATTGTTCAAAGCATTTTATCTATTTTATTATTATTCGGCTATTGTTTGATTTCGCCACTGAATCTAGGCATAACGTTTTGTACTTCGTTTGACATGGAATTTGCTCTTTCGGTCACAATGTTCTGGGTCGAGCACCGGTTTCTGACCACTAAATTAGCTATTTTCATCACCCTGTCGTTTTACTTTCAACAGAATCATTTATATCAATTTAGTTAAAATATCTAGGCTCTTGGCTCTCAGAATGGTTGATTCCTTTAAAAGACGGCGCTCGATATTCAAAAGGGGGATTGGTATCGAGATTGCGATTCGATTAAGTTAAGAGACAAGTTATGCGAAAATATAGAAATGGATCTGTGTTTTATTTGAAATTGTTATTGTGATTGTGATGATATTTGTATTTTCAAAAGGAATAAATTCAGAAATTGACATTGAATGTGTTGCCTTCATTATCATCATTTTA
>LQRL01128262.1:358-15146 GCA_001703475.1 Hydroides elegans
CAATCGCCAAAATTACAATTTTTGAGATTTTTCAAAAATAATACGCCTAAGCACAGCTCCAATATATGTTTGTTCCATGTGCCAAAGGAAAACAAAATCCATCGAAGGGATAAGTGAGCACTCGTCCGTACAAAGTAGTGCACCTAGGTGTCGACAGACGGACAGACGGACAGACGGACAGACGGACAGACGGACATGGTTCATTGGTCTTATAATTCCATTGAACGTATAAAACACTTGAAATTTTTTTGATAGCTCAATTATTTGTTGTAGTGACGGACGGACAGTACTGAATACTATAGTCCTCCGCTTCGCGCTAACGCGGCGGCGGAGGACTAATAATAAAGACATTCGTGAACGAAAAAAAAAATATTTTACAATGACATTTTGGTGAAGCTTTTCACAAAAAAATGCCGATTGTCACGCTAAATAAAAATCATAGAATCAATCATTATTTCACATAACAAAATATATGGTTTCGTTTTTTCTCCGATTGATTCAGTTCAGCTCCAAATTTAATGCATATGCTACATCAATCTAAATTTGGGATACAGGGATAATTCTAGGATTTTGGGATTGTGCGCCGATGGCGCACAGTCCGAATTTGTGTGCGCCATTTTAGAGGGATGTGCGCCATATGTTACTGTATTTGTATATTATACCTGTACAGGGTATATACACCAACTATCACATATATTTTGTCAGTATGTGTCATTTTTGAGTATAATATTAACACATTAAATTCTATTTGAAGACTGGCAGATACTTCTACGCTGATGAGAGCGCCGAAGGCGCGAGCGAAAATAAATACAACATTTTATCAGAAGTGTACTATAACACACTTAAAACAGAAAAGTGCATCTCCGAAAGAAGTGATTTCGTCAAAACACGCAGATATTCAAAAAATGTGTCACTTTGCAAATCAAAGCGCACTCTAGATCGAACAGTGAACTGTATTAAAAAATGTTATATAAGTTAACACTTATCCCTTCCCGTTACACGATGTAACATCTTAATCATTTTGTTTATGGCTAATCAAAAACGGTAGGCAATGGTCAGGCTCAGCCTCATATATCATATTCATATCTGATAATGAGAAAGCAACCGATTTGTTGAGATTGCAGTTGTATAACATTCTAATTATTTATCACAATTTGCTTGTAAACAAATGTATTAAAAAAGTTCTTGGAAAATGGCGCACATGCGAAATTTTCGTGCGCCATTCTAGACACACGTGCGCCAAAATTTCTGTGCGCCGTATACAGGGGTGGAAATAAGATAATTTTCACACTTGCCAGTCTGGCGAGTGAGTCAAATTTCACACTCGCCAGCGAAGATTTACACTCGCCAGGAGGTCAAAATATGCAAAATTAAACAACTAAAATCTGAGCTCCCTAATTGGGTTTGCATGTGGAAGAACTTATGTTTAAGAATAAATAGCGAGCGCCGAAGGCACGTGCCGACAAATTTTATTGATGTATTATTTTAAATCTTAATATTTATTAAACAATTTTTGTAAAAAATTATATTTTTGACGGTAAATTGTACACTCGCCAGCCTGGCGAGTGACTTTGAATTCACACTCGCCAATCGAAAATTTCACTCGCCATGGCGAGTGTGGCGAGTGTTATTTCCACCCCTGGCCGTATATGAAAAGTGTGCGCCATGGCGCACATGGCGCACGCTAGAATTATCCCTGGGATATGATAATATAATGACATGAAAGTTGTGTATGTAGTGCTCAACATCAAAATTAACTGATTCGGAAAAATGGGTTGTGGAACAAACATACATCGGTTCTTCATTTTCATTATGCTGATGGGTTAAGTCGCAACAAACTGCATAGAAATAATTTGAAGAAGTTCATTAATCAGAGGTCGAAATTACAGGTGTTTCAGCATCATGTTCAAAGAACCAGCATTTTGTAGATCTTTTAACTCGCACGTTCCAAGTTTGATTAATTACTTTAAAATATAGTTAATGACAATTGTATGCTAATAAAGTCAACACCTCATATATTAGTTCATAAATTAAACACGAAGAAAACAAACCTAAGCAACATCCATCTCTTAAATGCTTAAGTTTCTGCAAATCTATCTCGTAAATCGCTGTTTAACTTTTTAAATATCAGTTAAAAGAAGCAGTGTGGCCTGAGGCCGCGTTCACACAAACAAAACAGCCCGATAATAAAAGCTCAAAAACGGAAAGCTCGAAAGCCTCTTTTGTGTAAAAACATAAGACTTTTTGGCAACATTTTCGAGCTTCTATTTGCGTGAACGCGCCTTTAGAATGAAGTAGTTATACTGTACAATACATGTTCTTGATCATGACATACTTTATCTCTAAAAGACTTACCTCGTAATGTGACATTCCCATGTAGGAATCGACCTTGATATATTAACCTAAGTATATTCGTGGCTGGGAAATTCTCGTCTTCCCAATCTGAAACAGAAGATATAAGAATACGGGTATTAGATAAACGAAGGGAGTTTAGAATATGCACATTAAATAAGGCATAAACCTATATAACTATGAAACACTTATATGCCGTAATTTAAAATGCAATATGGAAAGGGAGGACGCAATGGAAAGGAACGAAGCAGACTTAGGGACCGAATTGGTTTCTTAGGAGTCGGATTGACTGCAAAATAAAGGGGCCGGATCGGTGAAGGGACGAATTGACCAATGACCCATACCAAATATAAATTTTATTTTCAAACTAGGTCATGACATTATGTTATAAGATAATTATTGGATTCGATATACAATACCCATAACGATTTCAACATCAAGACGTTGCTTACACGTCCAAGAACCATAATAACCCCAGCACTGATCCAGGTCCATCCACCACCCACCCGAGCAAAAACTGGCGAATAAATAACAAACAGGTGCGCTAATGAATCAGACGTTGCTGTTTCGGATGATGATGATGATGAGGTTATAACTTGGTGCTTGCCAGCGTTGATTATAAGGTTGACAGTAAACACGAGTGAAACAAGTGGTGGCCCCTGCACCACCAAGCTGCCATTCGATTTTTGCAGTTTATGTAGCGATGTAGAGCAATGAAAATATTGTTCTTATTTTGAGTTTTCCAAAGCAGAGTAGCTTTAACCATGTTAAGGATATGACTTTATTTTCTTTTGTTTTGTTAAATGCTACAAATAGACAAACAGTTCGCAATAATATCCATGGGCTACGTATTCATCATTTCTTTCTTTCATACGAGGAGCTTTTAGTGCAAAGCGGGGTCTGAACAACGACTAGACACACGAGCTACTGCTGGATTGAAATAAAACTGCTTTTCTGAAAGGTCATCCCTTCATACCTATATTCGAGAAAAAAGCATAATATGACGTATTCTTCAAAGCTAAAGCGGTGACATCATGTTAAAAGTCATTTAAAACAAAAGTCCTTCATACTATTTTTGTCATCGTGTCCCTAATTGCACCTATGGGAATCGAATCAACTGCACCAACAACCAAGCCATATCCACGGAAGTCACCAACCAACAAGGGATTAACAGCCATGCTCTGGAATAAATGATTATGTTATAACGCTGTATTGGTACAAAAGACAACGACATAATAAAAGCCCTGGAATGGGGGAATATGGAGCAACAGGCAACAAGTCACAAAAGGTCAATGTCCTTAGACCACATTGCAGAAACAAATTGAGTTTACAGAAGATACATACTAACATACAACACAAACATCGCAGGCATTTCTGCTCTAGATGTAACTTATTGATTGCTCTTTTAGATGCTTCAATTCACCTGATACGTTGCCATTCATTATATGAAACCGATAAGATAAAATTCGTCGTAAATAATTTGTAACAACATGCTTAAAACTGTTCCAGATCACACTTTCTGATGAATTCGAAGGCGTTTATTGGACGGAGAGCTTCAACAAAAGAAAATAACGTTAAAATAGGTTTGGCATTCTTTATTTTTTCTTTCAACGAGTTTAAAACTAATTTGATTTAGAGATACGATGAGCGCAAGTAAGTCAATCCTAACAAAATAAAGTCAAGTGACAACGGTTACGAAGTCAAGTCAACTCAATTTCATTGACTCCCCAATATTGACATATTCCAACAATTGCCATTGGGGTAGCAATTGCTGGCTTTTCCCAATTGGTCATCCCCATTTAAGCAAATGACCCTGACTATCGATGCCTTGGCGTCATTTGGTTGTGGCAAAGTGTTCATTTGGGATCCATTCTGAGGAATCATGTCTCCGATAAACAACCGCGAAAAGTTCCATGGATGGGCATGTCTCTTGCAGTGGCAATTGGAATGCACTTGACACTACAACTTGACCAAACTGAATGACCCGATACAATTGGATGGATAAACTCATTATTCTAAGTAAGGATTGTGAGAAATCATGTTTCCATTAAAAAAGCTCGATGCTTATTCTATTAAGATGGCAAGTACAAACTTATTGTACAGCTAACCACCAGCAACAAGTGGGCTATCAGGAATCGAAATATGTATTTGATGATCAAAGTACGTTGTTGTAGATTCCAAAACCAAAGACCTCGTTCTATTTTTATTTTATTGTGTCACAGTGACATTTCAGCAGCTCATCCTTAGGGCATGTTGTACACACAGAGACAAATCCTCCGATTCTTTGTTGTTATTCCTGAACTCGCAAAATAGCAATGCATGCTGCGCCCCATGTCACAATCAGTGCATCGCGTCAAATATAATCAAATAAAATCACGAAATCTGCCATCCCGCCATTTGGAGGCGATATTGAAAGCGGCGCGTTCGGAACGAAATCAATAGTGAATCGCATTTTGCATTTTCATCAGAACCCAAATGGCATCAAATGGGTCTTATTGGTCTGCGTGAACCTGGTAGGGATTTAACTAAATATTCTAGACAAGTGAGGATTAACCAACATCCAACGCAATTTCATTTCGAATGACAATGTAGCGAAGTCCCAGGGAAATTGACAATTCAGGGATGAGAGCGGCCTTTAGGAAATATAGCGGAATTTCTTAGGAGAGAAATACGTTACAGCTAGGGGTTTAAGGGGGCGCTGTAAGCCCCCCCCCCCCCTGAAAGCTTATGGGTTTTTCAACACTCATATGGCTATTTTGACCGTATTCAAGTTTGAAAGATTAGACTCCCTCAGCACATAACTCCAATAAAAGTTTATGGCTGTGTCAGGGTGTCAAGCGACTAGTGACCAAAAAAATATAGGAGATAGGCGAAAATATAGGAGATTTAGACCTGAAATATAGGAGAATATAGGAGATTTAGACCTGAAATATAGGAGATTTGACCAGAAATATAGGAGAATATAGAAGAAATTGACCTGAAATATGGGAGAATGTCTGACATCTTAATTTGATAATCGGGTGCACCTGCTCCAGAAAACACCACTCGAGAGAAAATCATTGCGCACTCGCGGTAACACTTCTTTTTGAATGGCTACCCGTGTCAATTTCTCTACATCATTCGCCTCGACGGCGTAGTCCGAATGCAATCATGTACAGAGTGACCAGTCATTTTCTGATTCCCTAATTTTTCCATGATTTCATCTGATTTTCCCCCTGATCCAAGATTTAAATTGGTACGTCATAGCAAACCAGAACAACAATAAGTTAACATGACATAGCGTCGAAGACGCGAGCCAGCATTTTTTAAGGTAACTTTCAAATCTGCGAGCGCCGAAGGCGCGAGCGATTTTTTATGAGAGAACTTATAATAATTAATAGATATTCAATAGAGAACCAAATTTCCACGTAAGTGAAAACAAAATGGAAAGAAAAACTACCGGTACTAAAGACGATTTTTAGGACCACAAAAATCAACATTTTATGCATTTGAATAATCAAACAAACCCTATTTTGAGCGATTAAGATAGCAAATAATCATGTGAAGACGAAAATATAGGAGAATATAGGAGATTATCCTGAAATATAGGAGAAAAGTAGGAGACCCCCAAAATATAGGAGAATATAGGAGAAAGTAGGAGCGCTTGACACCCTGCTGTGTTCTTTCTTAAATTTCCATATGCAAATATATATTAAACTTAGCATTGTTTTTGCATTTAAAACAGCAAGAAAATAGTACGTGTTAGTTACCGGGTACCTTTTATCTGTCTTTTATCACGAAAGTGAATACGTTTTTTATGACAATATAGCAGGGTGTCAAGCGACTAGTGACCCAACAAATATAGGAAATAGGCGAAAATATAGGAGATTTAGACCTGAAATATAGGAGAATATAGGAGATTTGACCTGAAATATAGGAGAATATAGGAGAGTTTGACCTGAAATATGGAAGAATATATGACATCTTATTTGATAATCGGGTGCCCCTATTCAAGAAACCAGCACTCGAGAGAAAATCATTGCGCCCTCGCGGTAGCACTTCTTTTTGCATGGAAACCCGTGTCAATTTCTCTGCATCATTCACCTCGATAGCGCAGTCCGAATGCAATCATGCACAGGGTGACCAGTCAGTTTCAGATTTCCTATTTTTTCCATGATTTCATCTGATTTTCTCCCCGATCCAAGATTTAATTTCATACTTTATAGCAAACCTGAACAATAATTTGTTAACATCATAGCGTCGAAGACGCGAGCCAGCATTTTAAGGTTACTTTCAAATATGCGAGCGCCGAAGGCGCGAGCGATTTTTTATAAGAGAACCCATAATAATTAATTAATATTCAACGGAAGTGAAAACAAAATGGAAAGAAAAACTACTAAAGACGATTTTTAGGACCACAAAATTCAACAATATATGGATTTGAATAATCAAACAAACACTAATTTGAGCGATTTTGATAACAAATAATCATGTGAAGACGAAAATATAGGAGAATATAGGAGATTACCCTAAAATATAGGAGAAAAGTAGGAGACCCCTAAAATATAGGAGAATATAGGAGAAAGTAGGAGCGCTTGACACCCTGCAATATAGACATATCACTTTTCCCGATTATTGAACCGATGGAAGTGCAAGTTTAACTGTTATCTCAAAGACAGTTAAGCTGTCAAATCGACACAGGGACTTAAGCGGTCGAGTAATAAATAATTGTAAAGGCCAGCGCCGAAAAATTACAAATTAATTAATTAAGAAAATATTGCTAAACCATAGTTTTGAGCAAAATCGACATTCACTGATCTTCAAATGACATTTTGAACCATCTGTCTATCTCTGTTACTTTATCCACTCGCAATAAGCAGCCTCTTTCCCCTTGCTTCTTAATCTATATCCGCTTTTTCCTTTTCATTGTTATTTTTTTCTGTAATCCAACTATTTATTTTACCCATCGCTCTCTCAGCTACTCACTGGCATTCATTTGGCCCTTCAAATACACCAATGCGTGAAAGTCGAACTGAGAGAGAAGGCGCGAGTTAACATTAAAAGCTAATACATTTATAAACAAATTTTCTTAGCATGGAATCGTCGTTTAACACTCGAATACAGGAATTGAAATAACACTCGCCACGGCAAGTAATAGTTTTGATTGGCGTGTGAGAAATACGACTCACTTGCCATCCCTGTGAATAAATGTAACAGCATAATATTAAGAATGAATGCGCCGAAGGCCCAACCGAAATAATGCGTCATTTTAATAAGCATTTTAAAGTAAAATATTTATTTTCATTTCAGGAATTTGTGAAAACATACTTGTTCATGACATTTCTATAAAACTCTATGACATTGCAATGACTCACCAGAAAAACGAAATTCAATGACTTTAACCGGACATTCCACGACAAAAACATTTTCCAAGGTTTTCCAGGACATGAATGACCCCTGATTTATTATACCAGTGTCAGATGGACATGAGAGAACAGCATACTCTTAGCCATCTCCGCCGCGTTAACGCGTCGAGGGAGAATTGATAAGCATTACATTTAATGTTGCGAGCGCCGAAGGCGCGAGCCATTTTTTTTAAAGTTGTAATTTACAAGCGCATATTAATGAGGATCTGACCATCTGAAACCTTATCCACCCCCTACCCCCGCCCCCTATCTACATGTTTTGAGATCTCACCGGATTTGCATCGATCTCAAAAGTGACCAAATCGGCCAAAATATAGCGGAAATTCCGCTATGTAGCGGAACTCTCACATCCGTGTCAATTGGTTTTTCATTAGATTTTATTGTGTGGGGTTCTAAGAGAATGAATCAAAGACTATACACGTAGGTGTCTGGATACTTCGAGACTCTACCATCTCGAGACTCTACCACTTCGTGCCGATTGGTCACTTCGAGACTATTATTTTTGGATACTTCGAGACTATGCTCTGGACACTTCGAGACAATTGGTCACTTCGAGACTTTTTGTATTTTGGATACTTCGAGACTATGCCCTGGTTACCTCGAGACTGTTTAGAACAATATTTTAAAATTAACATATAATGAACAATTGCGAGAAAAAAGTTAGGGCCAATTTCACAGCCTAAGTCTAGACTGGGTTTCAATGTTAAAACAAACGGGAACCTAGTCTAAAACTAGGCTATGAAATTGGCCCACAGTGTCCACAGTGGCCCAAAGTCATATTCAATGTTCCAGGCCCTTCCAGGGTTCGTCCAAGGTAGGCTCGGCGACGCGTTTAAAACTCGCACCCTCTATTTTGATGCGTTTTTTGTCCGAAGAGCGCGTTTTATATGGTTCAGTTTTAAATTCACACTTCACTCGAAAAACACCATTAAAAATAAACATATTATTTATAGACCACGAAAATAATCCATCTACGAAATGACAGTAATGGCTTTCGAAAATCTTTCAGTATCTTGATTGTTGTATTATTGAGTCAGTAAAAGACTTGATTGAATAAGAAGAGATATAAGGGCTCTCTACTTTTTGGGTATCAAAAACAGGGATGTATTTGGCACTAAACATGTTCGCGCCCTCGGGCACAATGCATTCTTAAAACTGCACCAATGGGAACCAGTGCGCCAAGGTGTATATCAGATGTAAATAACGATACACCATAAACCGGAATTCGCCTGTTATCTAGGCTCCGATTGACTTACTTACTTTATACCATGGTTTAATCATATTTAAAAATCGAAAACGTAAACGCGTGCCCATAATTATCATGCGTTTTTTTCTTTTCGACATGCTTTTTTCAAACGCGCGCCCTTGATTTTCGTGCGTTTTTCAGGATTTTGGTGTGAAAAATAACGCAAAAACGCGCCCTCGGACGAACCCTGCCCTTCTCATGATTTTAGTCACTGTGGCTCATGCATGATTTGTATATTGATCTGCTACAGTCCAGCAACAGACCCCCTCCACCCTTCTCCAATGCCCAAATGTTTCAATACAAACCAAAACTCCCATAACATTCATAACATTGTGCTGGCGACGGGCCTATTAGGATCGCACCCGCCGGGGCACATAAATCAAGGAGCACGAATGGCCATTGCGGCGCCGAGCGATCGACAGCAAATTATATAAATCATCACACAGCATGCACGCCAATGGCATAACATTTGGCAACCGAAGAGCAATAACAAGTAATCGATGTTTACGCCGTTTTGCATGGGGAAATTAGGAACCGTTTTCCTCCATTTTTGCCACAAAAAAGACACCAAGAAATGCAAGAACTTTCGGTGATACAATTTCAACTTTTACTCTAGCAAATATTCCTGCTGTATAGGTCTTTATTCATCATTGACATCATCTCTGTCAAACCCTCTGCTAGGTAGTATTTAAGTGAACATCCAAAAAGAGGTCAAGAATAGAATGGTCTCGAAGTTGAAAGTTACTCAAGCTTATTTTTTTCTAACATAAACAATAAAGAATCAAACGAACTTCATATATGTTTTCATTTCTCGTTCTTAAAGGCCGAGCTCAAGACGGCCGTCTCAGCCTAGGCTGGCGAGATGAGCTGTAAACGTCTGAATTTAAATGTCCCGCCCTATACATCAATCATTTAAATCACTGCCTTGCTGTGAAATTGTGGTTCAACAAACCTGACTATTTATATAACAACCATAAAGCTAATTTCTAACGAGGCAGTGATCGGCTTTTATCGCTCTTCACTGTACAATGCCTTGTTTTCACTACAATATTGTTCAATAGCACTGCGGTTTGTGGGCATGCATTAAAGCGCGAGTATTTATGAAAATTGGCTATTAAACTGCGGTCCAGATTTCAGCGTTTACCTTTGACAAGTTGTCAGTCATTCCATCGCCCTTGCATTTGATTCGTTCAGAATATTTGTATATCACGTGATTATTTTAAAAAATTCAAAATTTATTTGATAAAACTTTATTTTTGTAAGTAATGAAAAATCTTTAAACATTGAAATTGAAATTATAGTTTGCAAGGTAAAGTATTTTTTTAATGGACAAAAATTCATTTATGGAATGAACCGAGAATATGAATAAAAGATCAAAAGCCGCTTATCCAGTTTTGAATGTTCAACTGAAACTAATGAGTATATGAATGCCCTTATTGGTCTGGATTCGCCCCTTTTATACTTGAGCTCGGTCTTTAAAGGTAAGTCGCACTCCCACACAAAGAGTTTGGTTCGCCTAGCACAAGTACTTGCTAGCGGGTTTATAAACTTAAGATACACTCAATGTTTGAAGACAAAGGATGAAGAAACTAATGCAACGTTGGGTAAATTCAAGTGCGCATCATCTGAGTTACACCGTTGATTGCGTTTCTTGAAAACTGAGGAAATTCAATAATCAATGACAAGATTAAAGGCTTATAATACGCAAGTAGTAAACCTTTATTTTGCAATCCTGTTGTGTCTCCAGTTCTAAAGCAACTTCAGGTCCCTAAATTTGGTCATAACTGTTAAACCAACGAAGAAAACAACATGGTCTGCACCCACAACCACCCTGAACATCTCAATTATAAGATTCCCCGAAGAGCCAGGTGACATATTGAAAACAAGAACTCAGCGCAAACGCCACAATATGTTGCTTCTTCTTTGATGGATTCTGAAATGGCCTCTATGATGAAGTTAGGCGACTCAACAATATGTTTTGTTGAGAAAGAACGATGTATCGTGTATTTGGCAATTCTGTTGCTTCAATATTATATTTTGAGCTGAAAGTTCAAACTTATAGTTGGCTGATACCGATACATGTACCGGGTAGGTAGTTGAAACCGAAACCAGGTGAATGATAAACAGTATGTCTTCGTTAAACAGAGCAAGGATAAACTGAATGACTGCTTTAACCGAACACATTTGAAGTCTTATCCCCTATGTTTCCCTTATTTTCTTTTTCTTCAGACAACGGAACAGCTTTTTGTTAATCCGGAAGAATTCAGTTTTATCAGGTTCTACTGTAGAATGTATCATTAAATTCATAGCACGATTTGCAAGGAGCCGACACCGTCTGAAGATGAGTGCTCATCTTTCATCTCTTGAAGCGAATTAGCTCACTGACCAAAGACTTAGAGGACGACGAGATTCAAATTAATTCCATGATATCACCGTTACTCATTCCGTGACGCGTCCTATATGCAAACAAGGAAATGGAAGTAAACCATTCGTCTAGACGAGGTGATATGGAAAATGATCAACAGAGTTCCCTCAGATAGGCAGAGTATCTAGGTGGCATTTTATTTTATTGGCACCTAATTACAAACCAAAGGCTTATATATCGTGCCTGATGCTCATGTATATTAAAATTTAGGAGAGTGGGTAAACCTAGTCGAACGTACCGATGAACTTATATTTCCGGTAAGAATTAGACCCGTTAAGATTTTAACTGTAGGATATTTTGCGCCTTGAAAACTGTTTGTTTTATTTATTTTTTTCTTTGATTGAGTTTCAGCAACCTAAATTATAAATAACTCTTCTTCTTTTTACAAGACAGTTTGATATCAGACACAATCATTGTACGATTCTTTGATCAGCAGACAAAAACCGTCAACCATGAAGTTGACATGAATGATGGATGTATAAAGATAAGATATCGACGCAGTCCATGCCAACACGTACGATTTCGCTGGGCACCAGAGTTCATTATAACCAACTTCATCAAAAAAGCGCATCTATTTAGTCTATTTGTAACCTACTTTATTTTTTAAAGACTAATTTTCATAGAGAAAAGGTCTAAGACATACAGATGCCGTTGAGTTTACGTTTAAAATCTAAGGTCATTTTAATATCGCCATGTAACTTGCGGGTTGCATTTTTTATTGATGCTAAACTTGATAGGGAATCACAATCACAAGTCATAAATGATTATTTTCAAAACATCTCAAAACTTTTATATATCGCGTATAACAACGTTTCAAGACCATGAGAACACATACCTCTAACCTACACTATCAGTTATTACACTACTGCCTCACTCAATCACTCAACCCAAAATTACTTACAGATCTAACAACGCAGTAGAATCGAGAAAATTGCTCAGAGAGGCACATTAAACGTGATGAAACTTTCGCTATCTTCTTAGGAGGCTCCCATCGGAAGTTAGTTCCTCCATCAGATGCAAGATAAAGGCCGATAAAGATGAAATACAACAACATATCAAGGTCAGAATAACCAAACCAATTGAGTAAGTGATGGACATCTTGAGTGTACTTTAGCGTTAAAAGCAAAAGTATGAAATATGCAGTAAATAGTAAAAAACAACCAACAATTTAGAGATGAAGCAAACAAATAGAATTGTTTTCATTAGAAATCACTAGCAAACCCCATAATAATAATTGTGAATGAGGAGCAGAACCTTCCCATCAATTGCTTTCTTTGATGCTTATCGTTTTTTTTTTCTCGACATTTTGATAATGTCGGGTTTGCGAATTCGATCAAACTACTACAAGGTACATTTCACTAGTAGCCTATTGAGTGTTTTGGTTGAATGAAACAAGGAACTTAGTCTCTATGCCCTCGGATCAAAAGTATTCCAATCTTCCTAAGTCATATTTCCGAAACGCCAGTGCCTATCTAAGTATCTTACCAAATCCGGAAACTTTCGAAAGGTTCATCCAGGGCTGTACCTTAACTTATTTTCGAGGTCGCAGCCGTGCGACCTGCTGAAAAAAGCAGGTCGCACGGCGAATTTTCAGGTCGCAAATGGCATAATTGAACGATGAATGGTAAGGATATATATGCCGCTCTAAGATTAAGCGCCCTCGGGCGCTCTACATGTTGAACACTACGCCCGGGATATGCCACCAGTGCGCTCAGTCATAGGACAGATTGTATGTAAATATGATAAAATAACTTAAAATTGCCTGTCAACTGAGTTTTCCGGATTTATCAAATATTTAATTCTGAATGCGAGCGCCGAAGGCGCGAGCGCTTTTTTAGATCAGACTATTTCAAAACGTTCCATTTCCTGATAAGCTATAAAATATGGATCGAAAAGCGTACCGGTAATTTACATTTTATGCGAGGCAATAACTACAAAGTACAGAGCAAGTGAGCACTGCACATATGTGACATCATTATTATTTAAAATTTCTAAACTTAATATGAACAAAATGCCGAAATAAGGCCTAAAGGCGCGGTTACAATTAGACAAAACAACGTAGTGTTTTTTTTTTCATTGCGACACCATTTTGGCCTTAACACCTTTTGCTTAAATGAAACCATGCATACATTGGCATGAATAAGGCCCCAAAAAGTTGGTCGCATGGTCTGCGACCTGATAAAAATCCCAGGTCGCACGGCCGATTTTCAGGTCGCATTTGCGACCTAGCGACCGCTAAGGTACAGCCCTGTTCATCTATATAATTGACCCCTTTGAGCATATAACCTTGTTTCAAAGAACCTTTGTTTAAAATTTACATTATGTTCTAGGAGCAATGACGGAAACCAACAATATAGATGTATACCAGAAGGCTCCTAACTTGAGGGTTGGATAAAAAACACCACTCCTTTGAAGTAAGCCCAGGGTGTAGCATAAGGGTCGAAACCCTCGGCAATGTCGAATGTAAATCATGATTACCGAGGCAGGATTGAGGTACCCTCGAAAAAGTACCGAGGAAGAAATCAAATCCACCGAGGCGGAATTCTGGTACCGTCGAAAAATCCGAGGAAAAATCTAATCTAACTAGGTAGAATTCAGGCACCCTCGAAAAGTTACCGAGGCAGAATTCTGGTTTATGCTGCATCCTGCAAGGCTGTCCAAAAGTAAGTACATGTATTTCGGATCTCCAAAGTATCTGCATTTCAGTTCAAAGAAACATACACCCCGAGTAACATATCAATCCAGTTATTTACGGTATATACATGTATTCTACGTAAGACAAGACAAAGATGTGTAGAAGATAATCATGTATTTATATTAAACGTTTATCCATAAGATGAGAATTGAGTACAACATGCATGTTAAGATTTTTTAAAAGACTTTCAATAAATTAATAACTATTTTAATTGAATGAAAGTTACCTTCAGGCCAATTGTCATATACATGTTGTGTGATGTATGCAGCAGAATCTTCGGGTGAAAAAACATACTCAACCGTCTTGCCAGTGACAAGCATCATTCGCAGGTTGATCTAAGAATAAAAACATAGCATGCATAAGTACTAAACACATTCAAATATATCAGTAAGACCAAAACCCCCAAAGGCTAACAAGGAAGTATTTGTGAAACACGAACAGGCCCCAACCGCCCCCAAACTCGAAGGGGTATGGGTTTTTGTAGATTTAAAATATATTTTCTTTGAAAACCGCTATTTTGGCCAATTTGACAACTTCCGGTGGGGTGTTTTTGACCGAAATGGTAAAAAGGCACATCTACGGACCAAGACCTTCCATTTGAGCCTATAACCAAGTCTCTATGACCTTCCGTTCAAAAGTTCTAGCCCGTACAAGCTCAAGTCTTG
>LQRL01128276.1:1166-12323 GCA_001703475.1 Hydroides elegans
GCATCACGTAACCTACATAATGGATTGATGTATATTATAATCTGTCATATGTACCTAATGCAATGCTAAAAATGATGCTTCAATATAATTATTGAAATACATGCATTTCTTTTAGATATAAATCATATGAACTTATATAGTAAAATATTTTTTTTCGGATTTCGGGTCAGTCATTTAAGTCACCTACCCTTGCAAAGACAGCTCGGAAAAACTTATCGAGAAGTTCCTGGCGTACGAGCTTGGTTTGTGCATCGGCTTTGAGGTGTTTTGCAGACATGGATTTCGGAGTTTGTACACCCAGCCCGTGCTCGACCACGAAATCCTTGAGTTTCGTGTAGAAATCAGTTTTCTCCATTGCATTCGCAAACACAAGCACCTAAAGGGAGGATTATTTTTTTTTTGCATTGTATTAGTTGAAATACACACAAATGCACGCAATTTTTAACACTATTGTGGTGTTATGTTCAGAGTGACGTGTTTTGAAAAAAAAAATTGAATTGCAGGTTGTATTATGTTAACAAAATAAGACGTACCGTAATTTTCCGCGTATAATACGCACCCGCGTATAATACGCACCCCGACTTTTGCCTTCAAAATGTCAAAATATCCATATTTCCGCGTATAATACGCACCCCTAATTTGGAAATATTGTTGATCTATTTTTCGCTCATTTTTTTTGTTTTGACCATATGAAATATGCACTCTCAATTATAGAAAATCCTCATAGAATCGATTTTTCAAGTATCGCAGAGATTTTTTTGTTAAATATGTGGCATAATGTTATTACCATATACGCAAATGATAGACAGATAAACTACTCAAGAAAAAATCCATATGAAAATATTCATGTCCGATGTTTCCGCGTATAATACGCACCCCGACTTAAGGCCTGATTTTTGAAGAAAAAAATGCGTATTATACGCGGAAAATTACGGTAAGCATGCATGCAGTGTATGTCGTAGGCTGCACAGTAGAACGCCCCCTTTTCTGTCAAAAAGAAGGAAAAAACATTAATTTTGTTAAAAAATACAGTTAAAGGTTCTGGTCTGAAAATGAAGAAGAGTTGAATTTGTTACCTATGAGGTATAAAGTTATATTTCTCTCAGAGTTTAGGCAAAGAAACAAATTTGGAAGCATTTTGCATGCTTTTGCCCGTTTTCTCAAAACCAGCAATTTTGGAGTTGTTGTTAATGAGAACGTGAATCCAATATACTTTGAGGTTTTTACAAGGAAGCTACCCCACGATCTAATTTTGGTTTAGCTGGTATAGACAGGCAAATAAATATTGCTATGTTGGCAATAATCAATGAATTAATTATGCATAAAAATTGTCGTGATACGCCTGACAATGATTCATTAGTCACCATGACATGTCTTTTGTAATATAATTTTATGCTTGATTCTTGTTAGCGCCATTGAACGGGAATTCAAATGCATGTAACATATTTCTTTAATCGACAAGTTTATTTTGAGCATCGAAAGGAGGAAATCTCCGGATCGTAGTCATATATCATTGAGTGGTCGATTAAATATTCAATGGATTCGAAACTCATGGTTATGACACTTGGAGGATTATGAGCGAATTCACGACAATATTGCTACTTTTAAATGAATGGCTCTCGTAAAGCGCTGATTTATCATTTTGGACGGTTCAAAATGGTGATACTTGAACGAGAGGAAAATGGTAAAAACTTGTTTCTTAAAAGTATCCTCTATAATATTATATAAATAGGCTTTTATTTCAATGGGTTCATGCGTTTTCTTTCGGTTCAGGTCTGTCTAAGCACTCAATTAAATCATTTTAACACCTCCATGAAAACAATACACTCTGTGCTGTGCGCCCTCTGGATCTGCTGAAAACGTGCGCCACACCCCTAAAAATGCATTTTCAACACAAACACACAAAACACTATGTACACATTATATGCAAACATTATTCGCACATTTTAAACGCACACAGTATACGCACACAGTATACGCGCACACAGGACTCACGTAATACATAATATCCCGAACGAACTTCGCCCTGCGCTTCCTACGCGCCTTATACGTCGTGACCAAATCGAGCATGGTCTGTTGGGCGTCGGCCTTTTTTGTGACTTTAAAGCCTGCCTCGCCGGATACGTAGTCAAATGTCTCCAGGAAGTCGTTGCGCTTTCTGTGGTCCTCGAAGTGGAGAACCTAGAGATGGTGGTGGTGTTGGAGCGAAGCGGCGTGGAAGTGGGTGGAAAGAGAATTTTGGGAATAAAATGATGGTATTTATTTATTTCACAATGGCCAATTTAGATGAATGAAGTACCGAGGGGTTCAAACCGCGATTTACTCGCCAATGAGCAGTGCAGTTTAAGGTTTCTGAAAGGAACGCATCTAATGCATGTGGTTACGCGCTAGGGTCAATACTTTGGTTGTTTTGCGTATGTGTGTTTCAAGTGAGATATTTGGAGGCGTATCCTCTCCCAACTCACACGAACTTGATAAGTATTTGACCTTTAAAATGCAAAAGAGAACAGAGGTCAGATACAAACACATTAAAAAATACAATGTATACTTTTTACCAGTAAATATAGATATATTTATCCTAACATACATGGTATAACAACGACCAGCCTCGGGTGAGGCCTCTTCTTAAATGGGTGTTGGAGTATACTAAAATAAGAAATGCAATAATATGATCATTAAATAGGATATATGAATAGTAAAGTGCGCTAGAGTAAAGCTGAATAAAAACAGTTTTGTTAAGATTGTTACAATTTGTATCACCTGTGGCTAGTTTTAACCTTATTGTAATAACCATGCATGACAAATTCCCGTCTCGAAAAGCGCACAAGTAAATACATTTGTCAGGATAATCTAGCCGGATTTGTTTTAGTGATTTATAGACTTTATACATCTTAGTTGACTTTCAACATAATATAATATTGGTTTAGTTATAAAACATTTTAAATATCTGGATTAATCTTAACAAACGAGGCAAATTCAGGTTTTTCTTGTTTTTATTAACTTCCTTATTTGGAATAATCTTTGTTTTTGCTTAACAAAAGTTGTAAATTAATAGTTTGTTATTTTTGTCTTTACTTCCTCAACACAATTATTTCTCATTGATTAGAGTTTGCATACTCTTTGCGGTAAATACTCAAGAACGTGCCCACCAAGTCGTACTCGCAAAGTGTCCCTGTTATAAAAATTGTGAAAACTCCATTTTGTTATATACTTCCGTGACCCGAGTAGCCACGATAACTTGGTACGTGAACTCACCAAGTCGTATTCGCGCGGTACCCGGATGACCATCATACGCATGTCATAATCAGCAGACATGATGACTTCCATTGAGTTGGAGCCTTTGCCCTTCAAGTGCTTGAGGTCGATGGTTCGCAGCAGCTTATCCCTGTGACCACAAACGGATAAATATGATTTACATTGTCATTTGATGTTTCCTTGACTTTTTAACTCTTTAAATAATAAAATTACAAGGGAGTCTTTAGCAGACATTGCAATCTTGAATTATGTATCAATGTGATAATTACATTTTTTTAAGTTGTGAGTCCAAGCAAAACTTTTATTCGTTGAAATTTGAAGTGGAGAAAGTATATTAAAAGAATTTAAATGAAGCATTGTGGAACAGATTATCGCAGTGTACCTGTGATTCTTGAGCATGATTTGCTTCTTGTCGCTGTCCAGTTTGATTCGCACTTCCCTCAAGCCTTCCTTCTTGTTAACCCATTCCTCAGCTAAAAACCACAGGTTATAAAAAATAGTTGCCATAACTATTTTATTATATACGTTTTTCAATGCAAGAATGGTCACTACGATTGCATACCATTCAGTACGATTGAAATCTAGTTTCGGTTATAGCTGATTTTGTCCTTATCGGACGTTTTTCTTGGTATACCATTCATATGGCATAAATATTATCAGACTAGGAGGTGCATCGAGGTACTTCCATATAAATGCAACTGATTTGTTTCACAAAAATTTCAAATAAGTTCATTTAGCGAAATATAGGCAATTCCATACCGATGATATATCCGGCGAGGCTATGTCTCTGCGGCTGCTCCTCCTTGCCCTGCTGGCGCTGCTTGGTGACTTTGCGCGAGTGGTACTTGGCCGCACAGCACAGGCAACCGATAGCCACTGTAAAGAAGGGGATAATGTCGGGATATGAATTGATATGTAAAAGAGGTCATGCAAAAACGGGCTATATCCTGTATCAGTCCCCCTATGGTTAATTTCCCATATACGAAACAACGGGCATCATAGCGATTTAAGCCCTCTAAAAACGGATTAAAGGGGACCATTACAGGATATAGCCAAAAAACGGATAGTTTTACAGCATAAACGAGAAAATCGAGATAAAATATAAGGTGGATTGCCTATCATACATAAAAAATAACCCACTAAAATATTTTTGCTGAAGTTATTCGGATATGGACGAGGTGATTCGCACCCCGTTAACCACCTTTGCTCCGAGTTTTGCTAATAGGTTACTCCAGTGAATTTCTGATTCATTTGTTACGTGACGGATATTAAGCAAAAGCCTTCAACGCCGATTTTCTCTAAAAATTTGGAACATTACACAGAATAACTCAAATGAGGTACATTCATACTCACTGAAGAATGTTGAGAACAGCCCCACAAAGGACAGCGCATAAGACACTTCGCTGCCAGTGAAGTAGTCGAATGTCTTTTGCTTGGTGCACTGCGCCATGTGCGCATTATTACCCGTGATACTGCCGTTGAGGAACTCTGGTTGGGCGCATGGGGCACCTGTTAATGAGGTGAGGGTTAGTTTTAGATTTTGTATAAGACATAAATAATGTTACCATCTAAGGAACTCTGGTTGGGCGCATGGAGCACCTGTAAAAATGAGATGACGTCGAGATGTACGAGACTCAAACAAAACGTTTTTCTGTAAAATAATTTGAATTTGACTGAACGTCGTATTGGTCCAAGGTATGGGTGGATGGGAGGCTGAATTCATACAGAGATGTGTAAAGGTTGAGGTTCCATAATCGTACACGATTTTTAAGAGTAAATGTATTTTTAATCCAATGCGACAAAAAAACTTATTTTGATTATTCAATACGAGAAGATACCAACTAAACTCAGTCCATGTATTTTGGTAGGGCATAGGGAGATGTCAATGGGCGAGTGAGGTTGGATACCTACCATTATGTGAAATTTGAGAGTTCCATTATCGTGAAATGTCCTTAAGAGTATTTTTAATCTATTGCGGCACAAACAACAACTTAGAATCAATAAGATAAAATAACTCGGGTTTTAACGAATGATGGGACGAAGAGTTTTGGGAAATCAGTCTGCAGATACCTACCATCATAAAAGAAAGGATTGTCCTGAATGTCTTCATCTTCAACATTAGTGACGAGCAGAATGATGTCTTTGATGGTCGTGCTATTGATGATGTCGATCTCGTCCTGGTTCCATAACCTGTTGAAATAAAAAGGATTTTTAACAAATATAGCTCCAGGAAAAATGGAAAGTCTTCATAGATATACACGGATGAATTTGAACAAGGTTGATTTAGATTGGGATAATTCGAATCAATTTTTCCACTGCAGAGAAGTTGGTGCACTGTATGGGCCTATTTGCAAAGTTTATTCTTGGGCTATAAGAGAATTGCAATGGAATTCATATTGTCAATCTTTAAAAGTGGAATGTTATTACGATAGAGAGTGTGCATGAATGTAACGAATATTTGTTAGAGCCATTATCTTTTCTTTCATTATTTGTCTGCCTTGATATAAGTTGGTGAATTATTTTCGTCCGAATCGGTCCTTTATATCGAACAAGTTAATTACTTCCTTATTATTTTTATATGTTTTATATACATTTTAGCCAAGTGGCTTATATTTAAATAAGAACCAGGTAACCTATTGCGAAATATTGCTCTTCAAAATAAAGCAATTTAGAAGACTGTGAAAAATACGTGAACATTTTGACTTGTTGCTTGTAGGGGTTACAGGTATCACGTTTTAAGATTTTCTTGAAATACAAAATTATCAAAATAAGTGCGCCAGAGTACCCTCATTATTTTTTTGTTCTTTTATCTATATGCGTTTACCGGTATTGTCATTCTGCCTTAGGCTATTATTAACTTATTTTAGTTCCTCCTCAGTTTAGTACACAGCAGATTATTCACTCATAAGTGGAAATAAAAATACCGTTCTTATTTCTCAAAAGGTCGGTGCGTTTGTTCCCGCGATTCCAAGCCATTTAACCTTGAGGGTATTTCAAAGTTTCCTCAATGAGCATGCATTCCTTTTACCTCTTTCACTTTCGATTTCAAGAAAACATGCAATACTAATGAAAAGGGAGAAATCTTTTTATCCCACAACCTATTTCCTTTTTTTTTAATGTTTCAAGAGAGACCCATCTTAAATCTCAAAATAAATTAGATTTATTTTACAATGTTTGCTTATCTAACGGTAAGAACATGAGGCCTACAATCCTAAAAATGAGGCCTAAAAATATACAATCTCACACTCGCTCTTCCTCTGTTCTTTCGTTTTAGATTGCTCTAATGAGTTTTTTTTTATCTTTACACCTTTTCTCTTTCGATTTCAAGGAAGCCCATTTAAAATATAAATGAAGTAGATAATTATCATTATGGGAAGGGACTTGAATGATGCATCATTATTTGTAAAACATGTGGTTTTCTTTCTATATAAATATTTATTTTTATCTAAAAACGCAAGGAACTGAATGTGCGTCTTAACTAATAGAGAATGAGGCATGTCTCGAATTTCCAAAGCTATATTATCTCTCTTGATTCAAGTTTCTCTTTCATTATTAAAGAAAACTATATTTTGTTAAGATTAAATTTTCCATGTAGTATTATATAACTCCTTATTATAATATCATCCTTATTGCAACACATGCCCATTAGAAAATGTCCTCTTACCCGTTGAGCTTCCAGTTCTCGAACCAGAACCGATCACCATACCTGATGCGCTCAAACTTGTCCAAAATAATGGCGCGAAAAGTTTCCTGGTTCCCAGCGGCTGTCAAATTGTCCTCTTACATCACCCGTATATATCACCCGTATTACGACACATGCTATAAAAACTCCCTCTTACCCGTTGAGCTTCCAATTCTCGAACCAGAATCGGTCGCCATGTCGTATGCGCTCAAACTGGTCCATAATAATGGCGCGAAACGTGGGCCCGGGCCCGGAAGCCGTCGTCTCCATCATGCCCGCCGGCCAAAGGTCAAGGTTGTCAATGTCGCCGTCGTAGATGTCGCGAAGGGCATCAAGGCGCTGGAAACATATGATGTGATTACGTGTACAATTATAATGCAGATTTACAGACTCAGATCATTTATCATAAAGAGACACGTATATGAGGTATAAGAGCTGAACGAGGGAGGCGTTAGCCTATTTTTTGTATGCCTTATGCGGCCTTATGCTGATCCGCGCTTTTAATGAGTTAATATTAAAATGCATTTTGTAATGAAATATGAGGAGAACCCTTGAATCACTAAACGTTCAAGCCTTGGAGTTGCAGTTTGATTAGATAGGATGCTTTTGACGCTTGTGTCAAAAAATAATGTTCAGGCTTACCAATATACTGAGTTTAGCGGAATAACTAAGATTGTTAACACATTTACTACAATACAGTATTCACAAATGCATAAAAAACTCAACATACATCTTGAGTATCCTGTTCATCAACCGTGTCGGCGGGATCGATAATATCGCTGAAGCTCTCGCGCCTTGGCAACCCATAGTACTCTCGCACTGTGTTGTAATCGGGCACACCGTGGTCGCGACCGCGCTGGATGTTGACGGCCATCAGGTCGCGACGCGAAAACTCCAAGGGACCGAAGACGCTGCCTGTGTTTTGTAGGGTTAAAGAAAGGGTGTGGTGTGATACTTATATGAACATACATGTAATGTGTATAGAACGTGTTTAGAGGGAGGTGTCGTGGTTGCGACCTCGCTGGATGTTAACCGCCATCAGGTCGTGACGCGAGAACTCCAAAGGACCAAAGACGCTGCCTGCGTTTTAAAGAAAGAAAGGTGAGAGGTGTGATAAAACAAGATTTAATTTTTGAAAAAGGCGTAGTTGTTGATGAACTTGAGCGTTGAGTTGTTGATGAACTTTTCTCTACGAAAGGCATGGTTGATACATACTGATTATAGTGTGTTTTAAAGAATGTATTTAGTTTGAGGAAATGCAAGCTTAGCATTCCCTTTCCTTTCCTATCTCCCAAACTTTCACTCTCGCTCTCTCTCTCTCTCTCTCTCTCTCTCTCTCTCTCTCTCTCTCTCTCTCTTTCTCTCTCTCTATCCACTTATATATCTATCGATCTATCTATCTGTATTTTGCCATTCAATCGCATTTCCCTACCTTTGAGATCGGGCGTGATAGTCATGTCCTCTCGCTCGCACGTCTGTGACGCCATGCCCATAAGGAAGGCATCAATGTCGTGCTCATCCACCGCTTCCTGTCACGTGACATGTTCAAATAAGTGAACATTGTTTGGAAATGCTTTCAATGAATTAAGTGATAAGCGAGAGTTAATATAACCAAGCGAAAATAATCGTTGATTTTTTTTAGGAATTCGTTTATATGATGGGAGAATGTGCCAATAGGTATTTTTTTAAAGTTTGAATATAAACGGTTTCAAACATGTTTAAACATTGATATACTGCTAGCCAAAAGTAGCGATTATCACACAAAATCTACTCTTCCAACATATCCTTATTATATACAACTGGACCCCTGTTCTCCGCTATAACCTTAACCTTAAACTTACGGTTTTCTCGATCAATTTACATTGGTTTTAAGGGTAAGGTTAAGCTAAAGTGGAGTGGAGAATATGGGTTGTGTAGTTCATTTTCGTTCCATAAGTCGTACCTGTGGGTTCCAGTAGGTCTGACAGGTCCTCACGGCCAAGTAATTGCCTTTGCCGTCCTCTTTGCCCGTTGCATCGGTCGTTCTGTAGAATTGGCAGCCTTCGTTCACTTTCGATCTAATGAAATGAAACAACGGTGTGAAAATATAAACAAATATTGAAGAATGCTCAATATTCAGTGTGAATACATGTGAGCAGATATACTGCTACATGTGTAAGACCTACCGGTATATCGACGGACCAACAGAATTTATATTACAACTGAATTTATCGATATCTTAACACGTCAAACATTATCTATAGCGTGTCAAAACCTCATGATTATTTATTGATATGCTTCTTTCCATGCAACCTCGCTCCCACCAAATACTTATGATATGTTTTGTTTTATACCGCAGATGCACTAACCTTCTGTAGACTCCCGGTGGCACCAAAGTATGGCCGAATCGCATGGCGGAAGTCTGAAAGGCATGCGCGATGGCTGGGTTGATGGTTGGATCGTAGCCTAGAAAGACAAAATACAAGTATTTATTAAGGAAATGGCATAACAAGAAGCATAGTAACAGAAAAAAACTGGTCATGTAAACTTTAATAAACGTGCATTATGATATGATAAAACAGCAATATTTGTTTCTTGAAATAGAAAAATACGTATAGCTACGTATATACTATATTAGAGAACTTATATGTGTATCGTTTGATTGGTATTTATAATGCATATATACGTACCAACGGTCTACCGAACTGAACCCGCTCCCAAGCAAAATTCGTTTTGTTGTAAATCTCATAGAAGTCTACATATTACAGTATATACAACAACCCCCATTTTTCCAAACCATTGTGCAATTGAAAAAAAAAGTTAATCGTTATACCTTTATATTGTTCAATTGTCACATTAAGCCAATCCCTCAACCAGTCATGGAACACGATTTTCTGATGCACCCCCACAACCATTTTGCGTGCTTCATTAAACAGCTTTTCGTCGCTCCAACTGGGGTGTTCGGCCTCCAGTTTGCGCGCCCACCAGTTGTGGTAGCGATAAAAGAGGATGCCGAAGGTCAGAAGAAAGGGGTTCTCGTTGCCACGCGGGTTGCCAAGCACTGGAATTATAAGGAAAGGGGTTGACCATTTTGGATTTGTTTGGAGAACTTACAAGCACTTCCAACTTTTATTGCGCTTTGATTTCGTTTAAAAGGAATGCGAAGAGGTACATGCATTGTCAAATTATAACTTAAATTTACAGCTACATTTATGTATCGATTGTTACCAACAAATGCGAAAGATAATTCAGCCATATTTATGCATTCATATTGTTAATATCTCTTATCAGATTTTAATCAATGGATCGGACAAATATTAATTAAGTAACTATGTTTTTGCTTAACTCGTATTCATTTACAACTCACTCCAGAATCGTTTGATGGGTTTCAACCTATGGTTGCGCGGCGGTGGCGGGTTGGCCATGGGCAGACGGATGTCATTTTTGGCGGGAAAATCTTTTGCGCTCGAATCCGAGTCATTCAAGGAACGCAGTCGTCCGCCCTCGAATGCGCGCAATGCGTCCGTCCATGCTTTGTTGCCGCCGTAGAACAACGTACCGTCGATCCACGCAGAAATCTCGTTTAACTGCGCATGAGCGAAAAAATAAGATATTACGGTGAGTTTGGTATATAAAATAATTGTTTAAGAACTTCTTAAATGTTGCTAAAATGTGTTTTTTTTTTAAACGTTAAGCGAAGAACAAGGAAATCTTGTGAAACTGTGCATGAGTGTAATATATTTAATGAGGCTCCGTTTCGTATATAAAATATTGTTTAAAAACTTCTTACAAAGCGCATATCGTTCAGATGTTAGAGGGTACAGAAAAGGTCAATTGGGATATGTTTTGTGATATGTTTGATTATTTGCTGATGCTCGCTACATTTTTTGTTTGTTTATTTTGTTTCTCTGTGGTTTAAGGAACTAAACATTCTAGAATCGTGGTAAGAGGTATATCCTGCATCGCTTTTCCCTCTATTCAAATGAAATGTCATTGTTTGTTATGATTCAATGAAGAAATTTAATCACTTTAAGAAATGAATGAATGAATGAATAGAACAACTACAGGATATTATCAGGTATGCAGCGATCTTTGTGATGTTACAAATAATAACATTTTTATCGTTTCGAAAGAAGCATTAATAACAGGATATTTAATTTGAAATTACTAAAATCATTTTCAACGACCTCGTTCGAAAATAGCAGCATGGTATCTATTATGTAGGCTATCGTGTAATCTTC
>LQRL01128286.1:7091-20373 GCA_001703475.1 Hydroides elegans
TCTAATCCTGATATAGTTAAACATAAAGAAGTCATTATGTCATTTTAAAAGTTAAAGTATTACAATTATTATTATTTTATTTATACCGAAACAGAATTTTCCTGAAATAAATGGCTCAGTGATTTTATGTTACAAACACTAAAAAAATAAGTAACGCATTTACATGTTTTTATTACAAGCTGTTTATGATGTTTCATTAGCAATTTGGCTAATTCCGACAAGATACATATTTAATGCAATTAAACAACAAAATAATTGTTTACAAAATCATTACTGTTATTACAATTTCAATAAATTATTATTACCGTCTAATTAATTTGGTTTGCGTAATTGTTTCGTGTTATGCATACATTTGTCTATATGATTATATTGTCTTATATGCTATCACATTTGTTAACAGAGGAAGAGATAACACTAAGCCGGCATCTCGTGAGGCTAGTATCATATCGATTCCTTAAATTGTGTTTATTCATGCTATACTTACCTGTTCAGTTGGGTTCCTCGCCCGCTTTCTTAGTCCGGAAAACACGTTCTTGTTCTCTTAACGACAACGTGAATGCAGTAATATTATTCATTTGTCGCTCTCCCAAAAATAGACTTAGATATAAGGTACTCTTACAATTACATACAGATACATCAAATAATAATCAAAATATTATGCGCCCCAATGTATGATGCACAAGCACCGTCAATAAATAAGTAATAAACTATGTGTCAGTTGATCATTTAATATCAGGACGTAATGATCATATGTTCATCTTCAATAATGTTGCATTTTTCCTGTAGTACATAACATCAATACATTTCAGAATAACATGTTTGCCCTTTTTAAGCCAACATTTTGCTTCTTGTATTCTTTTTCGAACAACCCACGAAATGTATGTTCCCTCACGATAAAAACAATAGGGATAATAACATTTGTTTGAATATACATTTCTGGATAAGAATAATAAACTTACCTGATTTACCGATGTGGTGGTGCTGCTGCTAGACTTTTTGACTTCATGCCTTAAACAAAGCTATTTTCATTAATTTTTTATCAAATAGCTACAGTTTGCATCCAAAGCATTCATAAACGGTGCTTGGTTATAAATGATTCATTTATATTGTAGCTGTCGAATACACATATAAATCGAACAGTTGATAATAATTTGCATTATGATCAACATATAGAATCTGAGATTGCATAGGACATATTTAGTTTGTATAATACATGTTTGGTGAACACAGCGTAGGGTTTTCTATTCAAAAGCCATGATTTAGGCCAAAAAATGGAAAAATTCGTTACATTATTTCAATTTATATTATTTTGCCCAAAACTGATGCATTTAAAAAATCCATTTACTAAAGCACTTTCATACTAAAATATTATAAACTATTTCATTCGCTGAAAATCCAAACAATTGTTATCATTATTTAAAAAACATAATTATTTGACTTACGTTCTATCGCTCTGATCTTCTAGATCTCTAATCCATTCCTCTGTAACTGTGATTTTTAAGCGAACTGGGCCTATGACCAAATTATTATACAATTTAAACGACATATATATTTATGAATATTTTGTGATTTGACTACAAGCGTAAGCCAGCCGGCGTGAAATTCGCATAGATTGGAAAGTATATTTTTGTTTAAAATTGAATGATTATATATTCTTTCTCAATAAGCTAAACTGTAATTTCCTTATTGAACATGTTTTATCAAATTTGACTATACTTTGGTTATTATAAAATAACCTTTTTTTAATTTTTGCAAAAAATATCTTGTTTTACTTTTTGCTCATCAGTTTAATAGGCACATCTAACATAGATTTGGGTTAATATGTACAATTCTATTAAAAATGTGTTGACAAAAACAGCTTGGTCTCATATGCCGCTTGATTGTTCTCCATACCTTTTTCGGCAAATGCTTTAAGTTGTGTAACAACTCCAGGATTTGTCTTGGACGCTTACACAGAATTATTGGTGACAAATGGTGATGTTATTATTTTTTTTAAATACAAATATCATTACCATAATTAGACATACAAATTACATCAGGCATCATTGCCTTCCACATCTTTGTGCCTAACGGTGTCGGCCCCTTCTTACGCATCGCTCGCCTGTTCTTGCCATTCGTGCTTCTGATGAGCCGGCTCTGATTACATCACTTCTGTTCAACGCTTTTGACACTCACAATTTCTTCATTTGACTCATTTGAAGCAATGTATTTCATAGCATTGTCAAGTCAAGGATGCAAAACTCACATGCTTTAAACCAAGTATACGTAAGAGAGCATGTAAAGACAACTAATACTCTTCAGATGAAATCAAACCATTAACAATAATAGACTTTTTCGTAATGAATAAGTATGATAAGCATAAGAATAGATTAGCTGAAATGTCTTTAAATAACACTTTTAACAGTAAACATTCACAGCTTTTTTTTATTATTGAATATTTGTTGAATTAATCATCCCCGGCGAGGAAGGAGGACGAGACTTCAAAATAATTCATTAAAGGTAATTTCAAACATTGTCCTCTTAACTATTAGAGGAAGACGGGTGGGTTGTCTTGCATCAGCTATCAATGCCTCTTTGCATTTTTAAGGACCGAATGGACTTAAGGATTTCATAAAGAGTCAACGGCATGGATTTATCAATGCCACTGCAGTTTTATTGTCATCTTCGGCTCCACATTAAGTGTCTATACCGTATGTTGAATGAATGACATGCTATATAGCTTCTAAATCGCCTTTCCTTAACTTTGCGACTAACTGAATGTGCTGCGTCTTACGCCTCGCTCCTTGGCTTCCCTCACAGCCTGTTTGTGCCTCTTCCAGCAAGCTCATTTGCTCCATTATTTTCTGTTTAAATGTCTTACATTGTGGATTTGCAATTTTCAATGGTTCTTAATGATGTATTTTAAGCAACGGATTTTCTTGTCAGGCCTACAATATTTCCAGTTCTGAAAAATGAAAACAGGAAATAAAATAGGTACACGCAAATAAATAGAGTGCGTCCAAGTTACAATTGAGCTTCAAACTAAAAAGAAAAGTATTTAATTACCCCGAATTACAAGTTACAGTTTAGCTTCAAACTAAAAAGAAAAGTATTTAATCACCCCGTGATATATGAATATAAGATTGACTAACTAATTAACATTTTCTGCTCTAGAACTGTCTTTATTATTGAAAAAAAGAAAGAAAGAAGAATAACGATACAAATGAGAAAGTAAATAACCGAATTGCAGTTAAGTATGTTGTTATACTTTATTAAGATAGCAAATTTATTTCATGATAATTCATATAGACTTACCTACTTGTTCCTTTTGCTTTGGCATTTTACGATAACCGGTGGGGCGTCTAGCCCCGATTAGTTTCATGATGTCTAGGTAGGTGATTGGACCGACTTTTCCATCTTCATCCTTGACCTGTTTCCTCAAGGACTCTGTAGTCTTTCCGACATCATTGTTTCTACTATCGGTATCTTTGCCTTTTGGGAATGATGGACATGCTCTATGCATTTTACTTTTTAGCACAGCTACTTTTACTATGTTCCTCGTATACTGACTTTTTGTATTATAAATTACTTAACATAGTTTTTTTCTTGCCATATACAAAATCTGTTTCTTCTTTGTCTCCCTGTTATTCTTATATATGCATTGTTTATTGACTTTGATTGCTGTCAAGATCACTCTAGGACACATTACCATAATGAGTATTTTTGTACAACCTTCTCGTGCTTCCGAATCAGTCCGGGAAGTGGAATTAATGATAAACAAATTGTATAATTTGAATTATTAATATCATATAATGTCGAGTGATTCAGTGCGAAATATGTTTTAGTTGTCATTTAGAATCATAGGTATACAATATACTTCCTTAATTTTGATGTAATTTATTATGCTTGAGTTAAAATATTCTCTATGTTGTATCCTCAATCAGAATACTTTTTTTATGATAATTCACTCAGAAAAAGTCATCTCTTAGCATCTGAGTTTCTATCAAATGACGAGTCGTCGTGGGAACGCTCTTTGATATTTTTCCAACCTTAGTCATGGTACCTTACCCCAGCCCTATTGCACTCTCTTTGAATATCGTTCCATTGTTGTATGATTATCTAGTAATACAACAATCCTTTCTGACTACAGATAGCTTTTTGTTGTTACCCGTTTATTAACTCTTCCAGCTCCACATTAGCCTTATTAAGGACGTTGTTTATATCCTTATTTGGTAAGGGGCTTATATCCTCATTTGGTAAGGGGCTACATGTCAAAATTAGTTATTTATTGATTTATTTATTTCATTTCTGTAGATTCTCAATAAACTTTTTAACAATAACAATAATAATTTATTAAAAAACGTGAGCATTGTATTTTGACATCATAATATCATGCTTGCACATTGAATTAATTATATGACATTTTCTTCTGTACGAACTTTTGTTATTATGATCAACAATATCATAAAACATAGAAAATTGATCCATCATTTAGAATTTGCGTTTTACGTAAACTGTTCTTGCTTAAAATTCATCAATTGAAAAAAAAATAAAGAAAAAATAAGGTTTGTGCACAATGTCATCAAACGTTAGTGGTAAAATTTATTAAAGTTAACATCACCGTATTATTAATTATATCTAAAATGTTTTTTTACTCATTTAGATGCCTGATTATCCAGAGTATTTATTTTTGATTTTGAATTCGTGTTTAAGTAGAATGAAAACATTGACATACATATTAAAAGCAAACATTACTATATTCATAATTTGGTTTTATTAAATATAGTTTTATCAATATTTTACTTACCTCCTCTATGACTGCGAATGCAAAATGTAGCTATAAACCACAAAAGTATTTCCTTTCTTGACCATTTTTGCACAATTCAAGTATTAGATGATAAAACAATCAATTGTAATACTTAGTGCAATGCATGTCGCAAACTCATAAATGTCGGCTGCATTTTCCCTTGGTTCAGGCTGCGTTGAATACGCCATTGTACGTGATTGCACCAAAACTGACCTTCTCGTCACCCACTTGGATGCAGTTTTTTTAACATATACGTTTCCACCATCAGTAATCTCTGCCGATAGTTGGCAAGACTATTTAGGGACACATCACAATATTTACTGTTTTGGTGCGCTTCAAAATTAGCGGAGGCACTGAAATAAAGGCATAAAAAATATTTAATTCAATTTGTTTATATGAATTATGATATATTGAGGGTCAGTGGTGAAATGTGTATATTATATTTTAGATTTTAAATGATGGACCTACTCATTTCTTTTTACATTTGACAAAATTAGATTTGATTTCATTTTGAGCAAATTTATGTTGTGTTATATTCTCTTTTCAAAGTGTTTATTATAACAATTTGTATGATAATTTTGTAACTGAAGATTTATTTCTTGGCATCTGCGTTTGCTTCAAATGGCACTTTGGATCTGTCTATGAACACATCAAGATTAACCTCAGGAACTCTTATAGCGCTAGTAGTATCAGAGGTATCACGTAAAACATTCTGATCTGTCTTCTTATGTCAACATTATTATCCTTTGTTGCTGAAGTAGATAGCTTCAATCGTTCATTCTCAACGGCGTCCGCAAAACATCCGCATGCTCAGCATGGAGAAGCGAAATGCATACAAAATACATAAAATAACTTTATTATATTTTTCATTTCAATATTATTACTTTTGCCATTCAGATCCATTTTTTGTGCTTTGCTTTCTCATCAAAATGCTTCTCGCATAATAATTGCATTAATATGAGTCTTTTTGGTTCAGTAATGACACTAATTGGGAACAATTACACATAGAAAAACAATATCAACAAAATTGTACATAATTAATAAACATATTGCACCCATTACACGAAGCATTACCAATAGATGTCAAAAGATATTATAGATATTCAATTTATCTTGAAATATCAGAACGTAATGGCCGTATTTTTACCTCCATTTATAGTATCGTTATGTTGTTAGACTTCTTGCCTCTCACAAAATGATTTTCACATGATTCCTATTAAAGTGCTACAATGCAACAATTGAAAAACGACTCTTATATATTACTAATTGTGTATTATTTTTAACTGAACAGTTATGAGGTTTTAGATCTAGTTTTGGTACATTTTATAAGCATCACTACTATAGTATTTCGATTGAATTTCATCCGTTTGATAAAATGGTCTACACTACAACGGAGCACTCTGTATACAATGGTTGGTTACCAATGAAACTCCATAGCTTACAATGTGCTGTTTATATTTTTTATTATCCGATAGACCTATTATTTTACAAAGTGACTAAGGAATTTCATTATGATCAACATGGTGATTTTGAGATTGACGAGGGCATATCTAATATGTACAGAACATATTTTGATGAATACAACACAACGTTAGGTTTTCGATTTAAATGTCTGCAAAAAGGTTTTTGTTATGCTTTACTCTCTCATGAGAAGCATGTTTCTCTCATTGCTTTAGCAAATAAATCCTTGGGGAAGCAATTACACATAGAAACACAAAATGAAAAAATAACTTAAAATAACGAGCAACATATTATGCACCAAATACACCAAGTATTGCCTACAAAAATATCTATAGAATAGTATCGACATTTTATTGATATTGAAATATCGTTATGCTCATATTTTCACCTTCAATAACGATTCTGATTTTTGTTATTAAAAACATCGAGATATTTCCGAAACATTTATATGCATTTGTTAAAGTACTATTTTTCTTCTTCAATTTTTTATGACGTCCCGTGAAACACTTTTGGTCTCTCTAAAATAATCATAAAAGTCAATTGAATAAAAAGCCCTTATAAAATATTATTTAATAACTTACGAGCAGTTCGATCGGTTCGACTTTTTTCCTTTGATGAAATGATTTTCATTTCATTCCTTTTCAATGGCTACACTGCCATTGTTGTAAAGTGAACAAATTTATCTTAATAAATTTGAATTAATATTTTCTTAGAAGTAATGAACGTTTTAGATATAGTTTTGGTGCAAATTATAAGCATTTCTGTTATAGTCTTTCGATTGAATTTCATCTAATTTTGATAAATTTTTTATACTGCCACAGACCAGTTTATACATAGAGGATGGTTATCAATAAAACTGCATGGTTTACAATCGCGTTAAACAAATGTGAAATTTATATTTTGACTATGCAATAGACATATCCTTATCCGATGTTCTCCGTCACCAAGCTGTTTCTCTGTGACGCCATTGGTGATTTTGTTTATAAACTTGGTGCTATTTATATAATCTTAAATATAATTTATTCATGAATATTTTCAATTCAATGACAGGCGAGAGCTGGCCGGCTTACAATGTTCCTAGATGAGAAGGTTTTTTATTGTTTTAAAGTGAATGATGGTTTATTCTTTGTAAAAAAAATCTCATTGAATAGGATTTTGTCCAGGTTGATTTGTCTTTTTGTTACTTTAAACTATTCTCTATGTTTGTTTCACGAAATATGATCTTCTTTTACTTTTAACCATGAGTTCAATAAGTACATCTAAGATCGATTAGGGTCATTATGCACTATCCTATTTTATTTTTTTTTCAAATGTCATGCGTATTATACTCTTTTACATGCATGTTTATCCTGGGTGGCTATATCTGATCAGACATTAAAGGAGTTATAGTAATGAAAAGAAATAGATGGATAATAATTATTAGTTGCAAAGATATTTGTAAGATATTTGTACTTCAGTATTTCCTTATATATAGAAACATATTAAACTTACCTCGGTACTTACATCTGTTAGAGAATGTAAACAAAGCAAAAAAATGAAAACTGCAAAAAAAAAACTTTACTATCTTTTTTAACATTTTTGTAATACAACAAGGTATTATTCATGCTGTTAAGTTACACAATATGGTTCAGAATAAAACAAAACCGCTACATTTGCATATAAAATGTGAATGCATACTACAGCTAAAGTGTTTTTTTAACAAATAGAAAATTATATGCATGGTTAACAAATTACATTAAACATATTTAGTGAGAGTTTCCAATGTATTTATGAATATTTATTACAATCTATGTACAAATATTATCCAAATTGATGAATAAAAGCTAGTGAATCAAGCTGATGTGATCAAATATACACTATTTGCACCCAAAAACATACTCAAAAATACTGCTGAATTTTTATTTTCATTTTCTGTTTATAAGTGTTATTCCAATGCATCGACCTATGCTGTATTTGAATTTATAGACAAAGTTAATGTTCATATTACAAAGTAACAATACACATTAACATCTATTTGTTTTTAAACATGAAATTTACTATATTATAAATAACAATAGAATGTACATTGAATCTATATCTTCCTAACTAGATAGGTAAAATAACAAATCGGTTTTTATGCCATGCACGGTTCTACCATTTCAAGGCAAAAATATCAATAAAAGCTATCATATTTGGCTGATTTGATAAATATTGAAACACTGTGCAAATTCAAATAAACGTGTCTAAATAAACGCTTATTGTATCCCCTTATATGCATAATAAACCCGATGTACTCGTAGAAATGTTAATATGGTCAATAACAAAATTGAAATTTTATTTTTATGTTTAGTGTTATCATGAAATAATTATAAAATGTTTTTTTTTCTATTCACAAAAAAAAACATTTAGGAGAGAACGAAACGCTGGACACCATAGATCTAAGCTGGAATCTTCTACGTGGCAAAGCGGGCATCGATATCATCGAAGGTCTTAAAGTGAACTCCCGTCTGAAATCAGCCAATATATCGTGGAATGGCATGGGCAATGAATGCGCTTTGCCGATTGCTGAATGTCTCAAAAACAACCACGTGCTGACTGAGCTGGATGTGAGCAGTAATAGACTGGCACTGCAGGGAATGGTAGCCATTGCCAAGGGACTGGATGCCAATGAAGATTTGAAAACTTTCAAGGTAAAATTAATCAATCAATATATTTTAGATAATTGAAAACTAGTTATATTTAATATATTTATTATCATAAATGAAGAATTTATTATTTTAAATGAACTATTTATTATCATAAATGAACTTTTTATTAGCATTGATAACTTATGTGTCTCTTGAAACTAATTAGGCCATATATTTGGTATAGTAACTGCTGTGTTACTTTAATATACTTTTAAATTTCTGTTTCATAAAAATGATGATTTATATTTATCAGTGATGTTCGAGTCGGCACCATAATAATAATATATTTTAATCAACGTTGTTTGTGTATTTTTTATGCTCATATATAGTTTTATATCACTGATCTATACCTTTTGAATATTATATTGGTGTTCATAAGGACTTTTTATTTCTATACGCCATGATCTTATCATTATTTATTAATTAAACGTCATGAACATTTGAAATACAGATTGGCTGCAACCCGATAGGTAGCGTAGGTGCTATGCTTCTTCTAAATGCAATCAACAATGAAAGGAGCACACTTAAGGTTCTCGATTTGAAGGTTAGCACAACGTCGGGATTAAATAAGCATGACTCTTTATTCTATCTTACAAAAACACGCGGAAACAATAAGTTTTTAAACTTATAACAGCATACATTTTTTCTTCAAAAATAGAATAAAAGAATGTCAGTTATACAGATTTAATTGTATGTTCCTTGAATCTTGAAATAGAAACATAACTTATATGTCATGAACAAGTAAATTAGTATAAAATTTGATAGTAAATTGCAATGAATCCGTTTCCAAATTCCAGGATATCGAAGTAGAAAAGGAGTTTGATCAAATGAGTCAAGATATCCTGCAAGTAAGAGAGGACCTTAAGATTATCCATGCTGGTATTCTAAGCAACTATATCATTAAAGGATCTGGCAAAAAGATAAATCCAGACGGTGATGCAACGGAGAACCAGATAGAAGAAATCACTGATGGAGACTGAAAATATTGTTTAAGAATATTTCAATAGTGTTTGTTAATACAAACACATACGGCTGGGATCTGTGCAATATCAAAACCACCTGTATCCTATTTTTACGTGTGAATCGATTCACAAAAAAATGATGCATGGAGGTTATTGACGGAAACTGTAATTTATCTTCCTGACTTTATGCATTTATATATTATCTAATTATTTCTTTGGGAATCATCCAGGCCATTATATCTTTGCTTTGTTGTGTTCAAGAAGCTACGCAAATTTGCCTCTAATACAATCAAGCGTATTGTCACATGCGTAACCCTTAATCTTAATAACGAAAAGCACGGCATCTCCATTGCTTCATTGAAAATTGACACTTCTCCTTTCAGAACATTACTTTATAGTTTAAAATGAATAGACTATGTACAAAGTCATTTGTAGTGAGACCTTATTTATAATTTTTGATCAAAATGAACCTTTTTCTTATGTGACATACAAGGCATGATTAAAAGTATGTGTCATCTAAAATTTGTAATTTCCAGATTTTGTTCGGAAAAACAAACAATATGTGATCGATTCAATAGTGTATCAAAGCTTGAAAGTATAAAAAAATGTATGTATGTATGATTTAGATTTCATATAATTACATTATTGAAGAGACAATTTTATCATACTCTTGCAAAGTTGCTTCGGACTGCTATTGAAAATAAATCTTATCTTACCTATAATTTTATAACTAGTATTGAGTGGACACTACTTTTATGCACCATTCGATGAAAGATATTTGCATAACAATAGAGATTTCGAAAAAAAAGGCACATTTTATCCCTTAATACAAGTACACAAGATAAAACCGCATTATCATATACTACAACAAGGCTAAAACATTAAAGTAATGGAAAGCATGACTTATATTAAAGCGTGATGAAATAATGTTTTTAAAGAAATTATATTTCATTTTTACCTTTAAAAGACTGTGGTTATGGTTAGCCACGATAAGAACTTGAAAAACGAAATCGAAACAGCTGATGCATCACGTGTCCAAACAAACCGCTGTCATCCGATCAAAAACGAGTTTTAAAAATAATCTGCAGAAATCGACAAATAACTTGTTACAATGGATGTACTTTATTATATAAGGGGATGGATAGCAATTGTTGCTTTAATGGCCTTTGGAAATACAGCTTCTTGTTTCAGGGACCACTCGTTTATGGCCGATAGACTTTACACCGAATCAGCCGATTTGGGTACGTACTCGTACGAGTAATAATAACTTAAGATTGAATACAAGGAAGACTTTAGATTCAAAAATACAATAAATCATATTTATTTCCATTTGAATTTCCATATATTTGGTGTGTTGCTGTATTCGGATACAACACATGGGGTTGTCAGAGTGAGCGATAATACAGTATTTCTCCTTTCGAAGACATTTTATGCTAGGACTATGATATAAGAAGGATGTGCAGCCGAGCACGTGATCAATCAAAACACGCCTACTATGTTCATAACAAGCTTTGTTGGAATTTCCAAAAAAAGCACTATGTATACGTTGCGATATGATCAAGCTATTTATTGATTTTATTATGAAAACATATCAAGCAAACCATTTCATATCGTGGCGTTAACTTTTTGAATCAGGAAAATCGAACTTTTAATAAGAAAATTAGATTTGATTTTTTGGCACATATTAAGCAGACGGATATCTTATCATTTATATAGCAAATTCAATATGGTTTATGAAATCAATAATGCCGTAGAGGATCGTTTTCCATTATGATAATTAATGGAATAGTATATAATTTTGTATCGTGTCGTCAGAAAAATCAAATGAAACCTATGTATAAGGTGGAAATATTTGACATTTAAACGAAAAGGTCTCACAACACTGACATAAACATAGCCGAAAATAGCCATTCGAAACACTCGTAATTCAGTCGTATTTTTAGCTTGCTTCAAATCCTGTTATACTCATCCTAGTTTTATGCTTGTATTTGTAGCTCTAAATAGACATGAAACCAGATTGAATATTTGAATTCCCGCCAATAAGGCTCAGACTCGAAAGTTGAGGGCCTTTTTAGGCCCCAACCCAAAAGGTTGGGGGGCTATAGGTTTGGGGTGTCCGTCCGTATGTCCGTCTGTCTGTCTGCCTGTCCGTCATACTTTTTTGTACGGGCTAGAACTTTTGAACGGAAGGTCATAGAGACTTGGTTATAGGCTCCAATGAAAGATCTTGGTCCGTAGATGTGCCTTTTGACCATTTCGGTCAAAACGACCCGGCCGGAAGTTGTCAAATTGGCCAAAATATCCAAATTATGGCGGTTTTTCAAGACTCAAGCTTGTACGGGCTAGAACTTTTGAACGGAAGGTTATAGAGACTTGGTTATAGGCTCAAATGAAAGGTCTTGGTCCGTCGATGTGCCTTTTGACCATTACGGTCAAAAACACCCGACCGGAAGTTGTCAAATTGGCCAAAATAGCCAAAAATATCGGTTTTTCAAGACTTGTACGGGATAGAACTTTTGAACGGAAGGTCATAGAAATACTTGAAAACGACTTTGGGGGCGTTGGGGCCTGTTCGTGTTCACTGAATACTTGCAATATAAATTGTCGGTGTGTCTGGCCGGTATCGCATCGTGCAAGCTCAAGTGGCCATCCACACACACCTGCTGATCTCCACAATACACGTACGGGGTCATAACACCAGATTATACCTTGTACCATTCGCCAGATCGTCAATGTACCAGAACTCCTTCCCTGATAGCATCCGCCTTTGGAACGGTCTCTCGCAGCAAACAGTATATTCTGTATGTTTAAGTGTATCCCTCATATTTGAGTATTATCGCATTTGACCGAAGAATCTCCAGAGTCTTCTACTGTCCGGGTTTTTCCTACTTTTTTTTCGATAAGACAGCCAAGGGTTTATTAACGTGCCAGGGACAGGACCTGTATACGGCGCCTCCAGCTTTGCGTCCCGTGCGAATGACATTATACCCCAGTGCGAGGAGTCCGTTATGACACAACCAGTCAATCGATAGTGTCTCCAGCGGGGCTTGAACCAGGGACCTCCTGATATCTGGCCATGCGCCTTAACCATTGCGCCACGAACAAAAGAGTGGGGGAAACCCAGGCAGTAGAAGACTCTGGGCCTTCTTCGGTCAAGTGCGATAATATTCAAATATGAGGGATGCACTTAAACATACAGAATCATAAACCGAGTGCCTTTAAACTCTCGTATACAGGTCCTGGCATGTAATGCTCGAAAAGGGCCTGATTAGTTTTACCTATGCGGTCAAGAAAATTATGTTAACATCGTTTAATGACAGGTCTAACTCACAGATTTAAAGGCAATGTGCAGAGAATATCCCCCCCCCCCCCCAAAAAAAAAAAAAAAAAAAAAAAAAAAAAATAAG
>LQRL01128302.1:2476-15143 GCA_001703475.1 Hydroides elegans
TAGGCCCCAACCCTAAAGTTGGGGGCCTATAGAGTTGGGGTGTCCGTCCGTCCATCTGTCCGTCCGTCTGTCTGTCTGTCTGTCATCGCTTTCGTGTACGGGCTAAAACTTTTGAACGGAAGGTCATAGAGACTTGGTTATAGGTTCAAATGAAAGGTCTTGGTCCGTAGATGTGCTTTGTGACCATTTCGGTCAAAAACACCTTACCGGAAGTTGTCCAATTGGCCAAAATAGCGGCTTTTCAAGACTTAAGCTTGTACGGACTAGAACTTTTGAACGGAAGGTCATAGAGACTTGGTTATAGGCTCAAATGAAAGGTCTTGGTCCGTAGATGTGCCTTTAAAAACACCCGACCGGAAGTTGTCAAATTGGCCAAAAATAGCGGTTTTCATAAAAAAATATATTTAAAATCGACAAAAAAACCATACCCCTTCGAGTTTGGGGGCGGTTGGGGGCCTGCTCTTGTTTCACAAATACTTCCTTGTTAGAATTTGATTCAATTTGCGTACCCAAAATGTGATGGTACAAAAGCTGACCATTCTCCATCGATGGAAACATCTGGATAATTAAACAATTTTTATAAACCAACTTAGAACGAATGATTGGAACCGAAAATTGTTTTGAAAATGGTTTTATTACTAAGAGGCAGTGGCTCTGATACTTTTTATTTTATTAACCCTTATTTTGATTTTCAATAAGATTATTCAAGATTATTATTGATTGTAGCCTCGAGACCCTAACCGAGTATAATTATTACTCACTGCATTAGCCTTTAAACTTAAGCAAATGTGAATAACTTATGTATTTTTGTTAAATATTTGAATAATTTTGATCTATTTTAGCAAACTTTGTGTCGTAAAAAGTTGAGGTCATTAAGGACGACGGCCTCTGGGTGAAATTTTGCCCCGGGGTAGGACTTACTTCGACGGGGCCCCGGGGTTTCGGGGACCCGACCCATCCCCTAGAAATATATATGTATAATGGTATATGATAGATATCATTATATAGGCCCTATATATTTCATAATATATGTATATTCAATGTTAATTTTTTTAGCAATTAAAATGAACGTGGGCTTAAATTTGCATATTTCAAATTGGTTTATAAAACATGTGACAATAAGCAAACAATTAATATGCAATTAATAGTTTACATGTGTTGAACCTTAACTTGTTTATAAAAAGGACGTCATTTATTCAAATAGTCAATATAAAGGCCTTAATTTAAAAAACCGTGAAAAAAACCGAACCGAACCGAGGTTTTTTGCTGTACCGAACCGAACCGAAGGACTGGCGAACCGTCACACCCCTACATATAAGGGACACTTTGAACAAATTGTGGCTTGAAAACAATATTGTATCAAACATTTCTTTAAATGTTTGTGACTTGAACACAAAAAAAAGATACATTCAGTTAGTAAACACACAATTTGATATATTTCATGACTTAAAAAATGCATTTGACATTCTGTGGTAGGTAAATTCTAATTGCATTTTAAATGGCAAGCTCATAAAAATTACATTTAGCACCAACAACACCTGTACATAATTGTATGTTAATGTATATAGCTATGAAATCTGTATAAGAAAATTTTGTTTTCAGTTGTATATAAATCTAGAGAGGTATTAAATCGATGGACTGATTGTTTGAAAATTCATTTGATTAAGAATCCATGATCATTGATTTATTTTATTATATAAATACATGTTGAGGAACATATGGGTCTCTAATTTAAAGAACATTAAGTTCTATCGTAAAACATGCACGGATATTTAAACATGGTATAATAAAATGGTGTGTTTGTATTGATTTGAACTTATGTATGATTGATTACTCTGAAGCATGGATATCCAATTAGTTTTTGAATAACCCCAATTGTGCACATACCTTCATATTGATACCAATAAGTACCCAGAGTAACTAGGGACAGTCTTTTTCCATCCATGATGGTACGTGTAGCTATGCATGTAAAATCCTTGTTTATCGAAATTATTTCCTATCTCCCGCATCAATGATTTGCTGATTGTTCTAATCACAGCTCAGCTGTTTGAAATTATTTGCATATTGGCATGTCTGTTAATCTGTAATTTAAATGAGACTACTGTGTTAATATAATTCATATTAAATGAATGTGAAACAAAACTTCTTGTCTCAACGATTTATTTTTGTTTGGACTGAATTATTATTTCATTTCAATGCTTCTCGCTTTGAAATGGTATATAGAATATAATATATATTTAATTATATTATCTTGAATGTCGTATATATATGTCTTGTTATTTAATTTTTTTTATGTTTATCCTGGTCGTATAAATAAAAATACTGAAAACATTATACGAATAATTTGGTCACATGTTCACTGTTTTTTAACAACAGGTATGGCTGGCGACCAAAACGACCTAAATCGTTTAGGAAAGCACGTCGATTTATCAAATCCAGAGTCCTTTGAAATAGAAGATCTTAAGAAATTGATTGTCCAGGTATATTTGTGTTACATGTTATTAAATTTGAACATCGAATATTTAATACATAATTGTATCTTGCACGAAAGCTCCGATTATAACTGGACATAATTCAATTTGAAAAAAAAAATATCAGATTGATGCAATCTGGCATTTTATATCCCATATTTTGGATACTGCACGGATTCTAAATTTATTTGACCTGCTTTTAAATAGAAACTTCTTTGGTTATTTATTTACAAATACATGTATAATGTATTCGTCAAACTTCACAAGTCATCTTGAGATTCCATTTCATATTTCATATGACCTTGACCCTGTGACCTTCTTGAAACAGGCCACAAACGACCTTGAGGACATGGACAAGAAGCGGCGCGAGGAGTTCAAGAACTACGAGCTCGAAAAGGAGGCGATGCGAAGGGAGAAATTGAAGATGATGAGCGAACGAGAGCGGGCTGAGGCCGAACAGAATCATAGGCAGCAGCAGGAGAAGCATAGGAATCATCCCAAGGTCAACCATCCCGTGAGTATATGAAAAAGGCCGACCATATGTTAATCAACCCCCTCGCTCTCTACGGGCGCAGACCATTTCGCGAGTACTGATTTGTAAGAAAGGTCTTTTCACGGACAATCATAAACTTGCCAAACACTCCAACCCTGTCTCGCCGACGCCGTGGCTTTAATAAAATACATTAAGATAGGACTCTTTTGTATAAAATGGTGAACTAAACCGGTGGCGTTTAACTATTGTCAAATATCTGTAGAACATAGAGCTTATCCAAGTTATGAGAAACTGAATGGGTATCTAAATACTTTTTATGTGAAGGGTAACAGGAAGCAGTTGGAGGAAGTGTGGGAGGAAGGCGATGGAATGGACAAGGATGATTTTGACCCTAAGACCTTCTTTTTTATGCATGGTGAGTCGATATTGCTTCCTTTAATCGAGACTACGATTCCATGTACAAAATTGGTTGTTGACAAAACAATGTTAAAGAACTTTTTGTATGTGAATCAGTTCGTTCCGTAATACCGATATACACGAAAACTTATTTTATCTAAAATTTATATATATTTGTTTGTGTTTTGTCGCGTTATAGATACAAATGGAGATGGAGTTTTAGATCGCAACGAGATAGAAGCACTCTTCCAAAGAGAGGTAATGACAGCTTCTGCAAATTTGAAATATCTTTATGAATACGAAGAAATAATAATATAATATCGATGAATGGAAAAACAACACACAAAAGAATACAAACATGCACGGTGAAACAAAAAACACTCCATGCTCGATAGAATCTATATCTTATTCGCGAATAACGAATGTTTTAATAAATTTATTTATTTCCCTCTGACCAATAAATGATTCATATTTCAACCATCTTACAGTTGGACAAAGTGTACGACGAGGACGCCGACGAGGACGACCAGATGGAGCGCTACGAGGACATGTCACGCATGCGCGAACATGTGTATAAGCAAGTGGACACAGATCGTGATGGGCTTATAAGTCTGCCTGAATTCATGGAGAGTGCACGTGATCCACGATTTGATGAGGATGAAGACTGGGGTGTAAGTACCTAGCCCCATCACAAAGCCATCTTTCAATATCCTTGTCCGTCTGTGTCCGACCAACCTTTCAAGTTATTTCCGCATTTCGTTTCCGTTTAGAATAGACCTATAGCTGCTTGCCTGTACCTTAGTGTCACGAAGTCGGAATGCAGTCTAAATTACACTCAAGATTACCCTAGTACTTGATTTAATCATAATTTGACTTTTGGTCAATCTTTAAACCCCTTTTCTCTAAATGCAGAATAACAGATCAAATAGAACCATTTTTATGACTATCACTCCTCCCATTACCCTTTCCAGTTTATATTAAGAGCTACCAACCCCTGGCCCTCCGTTTCGAAAAATAGGCACTCCTTCATTAAAAAAAAACTGATCCAGTTCAGAGAGGCTATATGTCTGGCTTAGATTTAGCATTTTACTAACGGTTACTGTATGCCCTTTGATCCAACATATCTGTTTTATTACCTACAAACAGATGCTTGACGAAGACGACGAGCTTTTTACTGAGGAAGAGCTTGAGCGATACGAAGAAGAAATGAGAGAGCGACTGAGGCAACAGGCCTACCATGGCGGCCAGGCTCAGCCTGGAGAGATACACGTAAGTTTGTGATTATAGGTTGGAAGCTATATATAAGCACATATGAAGGCATAAGAAAGGGGGTAGGTGGATGGGGAAGGGAGTTTTATAGAGGAACTTTAAATATAAGAGCGACTGAGGCAACAGGCCTCCCATGGCGGCCAGGTCCAGCCAGGAGAGATATACGTAAGTATGCAATAAAACATGGAAAGGTTGCACATTAGTTAAACGTAGGCCTAATGTGAGCATGCAACAGAAAGAGTTTGCTCTCGTGAAACTATTTTTTATGGCTTCCCCTCGGAGAATTGACAGATTTCACTCGCCATTCATAAGATATTGTTATTATAATATTAAAATTCTTACAGGTACCTGTGCCTTCCGAAATCCCACCCGCCCGTGACCAGTTTGGTGGTCAGCAACAACAGCAAAACGTACAACAAATGCAACAACAACAATTTCAACAACAACAAGTAAGTTAACGTTGCTTAGCCCGTATAAACCCGTTTTTCTGACTTTATATTTTGAGTTTTATTCATAATATTTATATAGAGTCTTTATCATTTTGGAATTCAGTTTTCTTTTGAGTTTTTTAAACGTTTATGTTTGTAATCCTACCGTATTTTATAAGAATTCATATGCGCATATGAATATAATTCTTAAAACTTTTTGATCAATATTTGTAATCCCATTTGAAGTGGTTGCTTTTTGCATGGTTTTAAATGGTTAAATCGAATTGCATTATACATGTATGCATTGTATATACTTCTCTATTCAAATATTCACTTTGCTTAATAACAGGAGTTTGTAATTGTATGAATAGGAAGTCATATCTATGGGTTCGGGGTTTAAAAATATATAAATTCATATAGATTTTTGAAAGTTACATGTTAAATTATGTATTTATATTCCTTGAATTGTCATGTTTCAGTTTCAACAGCAAGGTACGTATGTTAATAAAAAATAGATAATTAGAAAAAGTAGGAATAGCTGTATATAATATAAGATTTCATATAATATTTTAATCGCAAGTCAGATAGCTGAAATAATTTTGTGTTCATCTATCAATTACTAGATTTTAGCTTTAATTAATTTTCCCTATTCCTAGAAAATTATTTACAGTTATAAAAAAGTATTTAGTTTCTAACAGTTTGCCGTGTGTTTTTCAATAACCGCTATTTGTGTGTTTTCTTTACACATTTCAAAAGAAGACTTGTTATCTCGAATATCAAAGTATAAAAATGTGTTATTGCACATGCGCGGTGTATGGCATATATAACAATCATACTTACAAACAAAAGTGAGTTGTTGAATGTAATAATCGAGATAAAGCGTCTTTAGTGTAAATAATTATCATTCATGCCATAAACCCTTTAAAATCAGTTATGCATTTCCTTATATAAGATATGGTTAAATAATATTTTGAATGACATTTAATTTGAATGCAACCCATAACCCTAAACCGAACCCCTATTCTTGAAGGTTAAGTGCAATGACATTTATACCCTTAAACCCAGGAATCGGACATTTTAGTACAATTTGGAAGTATTTCCCTAATTGAAATTAATTGTGTTTAAATTTTTATATCAATTCATTTAAGATTACCTTCACATTTCTTTGTTTTGTTTACTGATTGCGCAATAAACGATTTACTCCGATTAAATTAATTGACAGCCGGGTAAAAACTCCGTATTTTGAAAAAATATATTATTCCAATTCCTTGTGATCGAAAATTCATCGGAAACTGCCCGTTAATTATATCTCAAGCAATGTAAATTGACCAACAGCCATTGTCTAATTTCGAACACCTCTATTTCTTCTTCCTCATTTTTTTTCTCGCAAAACTGTGTTTTCACTGCACCAATGGCAAACCCCTTTCAGCATATACTTACAGTTTCGTTTTAACTTAACTTTATTTTGCGTGACTATACCAGAATACCTGAGACAACAGCAGATGCGTCAACAACAGCAATTCAACCAGCAGCAGCGTCAACCTTATGCCGATATCCCCAACCAACCACCCGCTTCCAACCAGAACCAGCGATTCAATCCCCCACCACAGCAACCACCCACCTTTAATAATAACAACCAAAAACAACCGCCTACCTTTAACAATAACGACCCACAACAAGCACCCAATTTGAATAGCAATATTAATCCGAATCTTAATAATAATGCGAATAGCCAATTCAATGCTCAGCAGCCGCCGGTTAATATGAATCAGAATGGTCAGCTGAATCAGCGTAATATAAATCAGCAACAGCCACCTAATGCTGGAAATGATCCGAACCAGCTCAATCAAAAGCCTCCAACCGGAGATAATGCCAACCAGTTCAACCCAAACCAAGGCCAGAATAGTCAGTTGAATCAACAGGGCCAAAACAATCAATTTAATCAGCCGGGACAAAATAATCAGGTCAAACAAGGTGAAAATAATCAGGTCAACCAAGGTCAAAACAATCAGGTCAACCAGCAAGGCCAAAACAATCAATTGAACCAACTCCCTCCTCAAAACAATCCAAATGTAGGTCAAGGTCAACAACCCGTTCCCGCGCAAAATGAAAACGAGGCTCGTTCTCAGTCAATCGGTGACCAGAATAAGGAGCCAATGAGAGAGCAAGCTCAGCCCCAAATTGTAAATGACCAAAAGAAACCCGAAACCCTGAAATTCAACCCACAAGGCCAACAAGGAGGAAATGTACCCCAGGGCGGGCAACTATAATTCGAATCTCGGTTAGAGTCTGTAATTCTTAATGTTTCATATTTCATATTGTATTCTCTGTTGTGTATTCCCTTTCGGCAAAAGCATGCACATCTGGTGTTTCGTGTTCGCATATTCACCTTTGTCTTGTATTGTATAGGCCTACATCTAAATTTCATATTTCCTCGACTCTATAGATGAGAAAAAAACATGCTGCATCTTTACATATCTTTACATTACACGCACTTAATTTCCTCGCGATCTGACTTGGGCTATTGTTCTTCACTGATTAATATTCATGTTATTGAAAAAGCTTTCCAATTGTCAAAGTTCTTCTGCGATATAAAACTAACACTTCAACAATAAGGGTTACTGATGTCTTGGGATAGTCTTAACTTCTTCTCTTTTAACAATCTAACATAAGGCTATGTTCTTATATGTGATGTCCTTCAAGTTCATGAATAAAATGAATTGTTAATTACTGTTAGAGAAATCGTTGTATTTTTCATCGTAATTTCTGAATGATGATTTGAATGTATAGATTGTTGTTTCGTATACAATGTAGTCAATATCGACGATTTTATATCACTGAACGCCTAGCTTATAAGAAGAAAAATATCATCTCTCAACAATAAAAATAAACTTGAAAATAAAAAGTTGTGATTAAAATAATGAGATATCTTGAATAAACTTGCTTATCGTTTTGAATTTATAACTGAATATTTAAAATTGCTTCTTGGTATAACCATTGTTCTTAACATAAAACTAATCATTCTACGATGCATTTCCCACATATTTTTCATTTAATCCTTTTGGTGCATTCTCCCCAAAAAGTCGGCATACATATTGAATCTTATTTATAATGAATTGTTACTTTTGTGTTTGCAGAACAACCCGTAGTTGATCCAGAACAGGCCCAAGAACAACAACAACAAATTCAAGAAGAACAACAGCAAATTCGTGATCTGCAACCAGAGCAGATTCAACAAGAACAAGAACAAATTGAACAACAACAACAACATGAACAGATTGCTCAGGATGAACACCAACAACAAAAAGACAACAATCAGCAACCAATAGACTTAAATCAGGAACCAGTAGATACAAATCAGCAACCAGTTGAAATCAACCAGCAACCAGTGGAGCTTAATCAGCAACCAGTTGAACTTAATCAGCAACCAGTCGACACGCATCAGCAACCAGTAGAAATCAACCAACCTCCCGTACAAAATCAAATTAAACAAGAACTGCCACGTAAAGATCCACGTTTTGGGGAAGACGATCAACAACCAGGAAAAATGGCCGAAAACCAAGAAAAGCCCAATGAACAACGGCTTGACAACCAGCCGGTTGATGAGGTTGCTAAGGAACAAGAGGTTGAACCACAGCTTGTTGTTCATGATGTCTAAAAAGGGGATTGTTTTGTAAAAGGGGATTGTTTTGGAAAATGTGAAAATAATATGTTTAAGGGAAGAGAGTATATGGACTTTTTGGTTTGATAAAATATACCAAATTTTATATTTCTTTACAAAAAAAAGATCAGGTATTAAGTCGCTTGTGATTTCTTTCGATTTTGATCACGGCTCCGAATCAAACAATTTACAGTTTTATATGTTTAAGTGTTCGACATCATTATTTTCTAAGCATTAAACTCATTAATTGTAAAAGCTCCGAAATATGATATTGATCTTACGCGTAGCTGTTTATAGATAAAAGCCCACCTCGACCATACACCGTTTTCCAGATTTTGTGTAGACCTTAAAACCTTTTTGCATACTGGCTTGCTAGTTGTTCATTTGCAATTAAACAATAGTTTTATGCGAATTTTAGAATAATGTATGAAATCAATATATGAATTTAAGGTAGATTTATTCCTTTGAATTTGATTTATTTTTGTCAGTGCTTGTCGTCAGTATTGAAAACGCACATTTGTACATTTTTACTACACTTGATATTTATTTTGGTTTGCAATCACTAGGTGTTCAATCCACACGGCTATAAAATACCAAAAATCAAAATGGAATATTCAGAATTAGATCCATACCATAGCTTCATTAAACAATATTTAATCTTTGATTACATTTGGTCCAATTTTGTAGTATTTATTTAGACCCTATATTTAGGCTAACAGTCTCAGTTTACTGTCTCTGTTTAATCTGAAGACTATTCGAAATGGCTAACTAATATCTGTGGTTTCTATCGATTTTGTAATGTTTTGATCATTGCTTTCAAATTAGTTATGAAAAACTGTTATAAATTAGTGTAGCCTTCTTTAACGATGAGAGGTTTTTTGATATGATCATGGAGTTGCTGTTGTCTTTCCTTTTGCCAAGATTCTGTGAGCTAAATGTGTTCTTTTGTGTGTATGTGTTGTTTCATAAGTGCTCCTCCGTGCAATAATAGTTTTAAGATGTGTGTGCTCAGTTTGATTTAGTTATGTTATCGCTTCAAGATATTGGGGAAGTGCAAGAATAAATTATCAGACTTGCGTGTTTTCTTTGTGCCCAACAACTGAATATGTATTTCAACATATTTACGTATTTTGAATAGTTTTGTACAATGTACGTGATACCGGTATTTGCGGCCGGTAAACTTAAGAAAGACAGGTTAGCGTCTATGCTAGTTGGATTTATATATTGCTGAACTGAACGCAAGTGAGGTCAAGAGTATGTGTTAGTATTTGATGTGTTTTGTATTGGATGTTCATCTTTATAATGTAGACTTATAGGTCCTCATCACTTGCTAAAAAGTACTATCCCCTAAAAAATCCTCAACAACGTCAGTGATTTGCATAAATTTACCCACCAATGTTTCTTCAGCTTTCGGTTTTATGTTTGTGATTTTTGAACAACCTTCTCGAAAATATTTGATTTATGAACTAAGACAAAATACTGGGCTTAGAGTAAAGTAATAATTCTAGTGGTTTGTATTAGATGGTTCTTTGTTGAGTTTCTGTTTGTCTCAAAACGTTTCACTGTCTGCTATCTTGCTAACAATTATATATTGATAGATTAGATTATCTATAATAGATTATGTTTGTATTTCAAATTTCTTAAATACTCTTGATAGTATTTGAATATTTATGAAATTATTGAATAGAATAAATAACTGATCTCTTGTTAATTTTCAATTTCATTTTTGATTTATCTGTAAACTCGATATTGACTTGATATTATTTTCTTATTTTCTGTTACATTCGCTAAACCTTCACTTTGCCGAAAAATGCATTTGTTTCCTAATGCCATAGTATGATACATGAACAATGTAGACGATATAATAAATATTATCGAATTAAATTTATTCATAATGCAGGAAGCAATATTGAGTATTTAAGTATTTATTATTGTTTATACATTGGTCTTCAGTTTAGATGATTCAAATACTGAAAATAAAATCCCTGGAAAAATATGTGATGAAAGAATAAGATTGTGCAGCATTGTTAAAGCTAGATTTGATATTTCCGATACCCTTATGTTTATATAGAGTGGATTCCAAAAGTAAAATATGATTTGTTTATTCATACATTTTTCCTGGACAAGTTTATTTTGCCAAAAGGTACATTCTTCCATATGTTAGATGGCATTTTTTTTTGTTTTCTGAGTGTTTCATTTGTGTTATTAATTTATTTATTTTATAGCATAGCGAATTATGAAGCAAAATCATGAGTTAACTGAGTTTAATTAATATTCCTTTTAACTTTTATTTTAAACTTCTTTTGTCACTTTGAACAAATACAGCTTCCTTTGTGTGCATTAACGTATGAATGTCTTACTGTGATAAATTAAAAAACTGGATGAGTCTAATAAAGAAATGTCAATAAAATGCTCGTCGTTTTTATTTGTTGCTCAATTCAGAGAATATAGAATAACTACTTTAGTTCCTTGACTCATTCAAATGCAAGTAATACATATGCTAAAGGGATATAAACCATACGATAGCCATACATCTTAAGCTATTGTGTATTTTCACAACTCATGTGATTTACAAAAATGAACAAGCGCACAAATGATGAAAAGCTCTATACCAAATCGTACAGTAGAGGCGCTATTTTGATAATTTTCTTCCGGTGTTGTGATTAGCAACGCGTATTCGTCATATCTACTCGGTGTGGTTGTGGAAATGGGAATTTCTAAAAAAAAAATAATGAGAAATAAATATAAATCGGTGTAAGACTGGTTCACCATGGAATGCCACTTTGGCCATTTAAATATTTATACTATTCAACTAGAGTTTATAACACTACATAATTTATAGGCTTCCTTAAGTGATTGGTTTATCTTCCAACGTACGATATTAAACTTATATTTCAGTCTCAAAATATTATAATCTTACTACTAGGTTTGTAGCAATATGTTCCATTCACTGTTTTCTCGTCATAGCAGCATGCTACTTCCCTGCATTCAATTTCGTCAAAATCTCCACAGCCCGTTCGCATGCCCTCTGGTACCACACACTCGTCAAATATGTCTAATTTGCACAATATATTAGTACAACTACTTAGCAATATCGTCAGAAACTATATATTTAATCATTGCTATACTCATCACTTTTCGATTAGCAATTTTGCCTAAAAACATTAGTAGAGTCTACTGATTATTAGAAACAAGGCTATTACTCTCCCTATCATATGGTGATTCATATGGTGAAAACATTTACATTCATAAAATTCATATACCAATATAAGCTATTCGCGCATGCATATTAGAAATATACACGTTTTTACATAAGGAGTTTCTTTGGAATCTAATGTATTCTTCGTTATATTTTTGGGGTGAAGTATTGATATTTAATTGCATAACTCTCTATGTAAATCAATATGCACTTACAAGGATGGTAACATTGCGTTTTATTTGCATCAAAACAGCAGCCCTCCTCTTTGCATTCGATCTCCCCAATATCACCGCCACTGCAGTTATGTCTATTATGCTCCGGAATAACACATGTTTCCGCTAGGGTTCCTTTAAATATGCGTATGATTATAAATGTTTGAAAAATTTTATGTATGTTGATTGTATATATGTTCATAACAGTTTACCATTGATACTTTTACAGTATAAAATAAACACAAAAATTTAAGAAATTTAAAGTGTATTTTTTCAGATAAAATGAAACTATGCTCCTGAAAATAATGTTTCATACAAAGAAGTATAGTTAGAATAATTTAAACAAATATTAAAATTACAAATGAAGGCAAGAAATAATAAGATTCAAACAAAATATTTATGTGTAATCTTATGGACAATTATTTCTCTTTTTTTCCTTTAGCAAGATTTTACCTTTAGAAGATGGCACTTCCAGATTGAATTCGCTAGGAGTTGTTGTCGAGATTGGTTTAGCTAATTTGAAGAAAAATAATAGAAA
>LQRL01128318.1:6528-16934 GCA_001703475.1 Hydroides elegans
CAAGGCAAAGACAGAAGTGACTTACTGACAATTCTATGTGGTCCAGCACCAAATAAACCTGTAAACAAGGTGTGAATCAGATGTGTAGAGCCAAATTAGGAATATTTTAAGAACTTGAAATTGGAAAAATAAAATAATAAAAGCACAGGGTGAACTTGATCTTGAATTATTTTATTTCAACTATAAATGTGAACTTGTTGAAGATAACCAAAATAACTCGAGTAAGTGAAAACACAATTTTATCGAATAATGGGAAAGCACATAAAAATTCATTGGGAATTCATTTGTAAGCGATTCGATCAATGTTGAATGATGTTTTTCGATTTTTTTTTCGAAATACAAACTTCTATATATTTCTTTAAATATATTGTCTGAAACATTACGTAGCTCTAGTAATCAATTTATATCAAACTTGTAAATGATATTTCTACGTATTAAGAACTTTATTGTAAACTAACGCGTTCTATGATTTTCACAACAATTCATTCTATGTATGCATACAATTTTACGTCAACTGTTTTGTATATGTATAGTTTGTCCATATTTTATGTCATAAAATTTTCTTAAATGAACCTCGTTTGATTACAATGGAAATTACACCAAAAACAGGTAATCACGAATTAAGAAAATATCCAAAATAAAATTGATTAATTAACAGTATGTTTGATCATAGCCGACCTAAAAAATCTAATCTCAATCTTACTGTTTGAGATATCCCCGTAAAAATGCATTGAAACAAATCAGATTAAAATTAGGAAAATAATATGTAGAACAAATGCCATATTCTATCAGCACTTCTGATCTTTCCTAATTTGTCTTTCAGAAATAAGCGATGGTTAACAACCAAAAATGTTTTTTTCATAGAAACAAAGGAAAGTGTATTACATATACCGAACATCACATAGCACGCTAAACACGTAATTATCGAGAGGTTGAAATGTTCTTACACATCAACGGTTTCAAATTTTTCGGCAATATCGTTCTTCGTTATTTTAGTTTTAATAATTTTCACCGCGTGCCTGAAATGGGCCTCGGTCAATTTTCGACGTGCGTCCTGCCTTTTGTATACGGCTTCCACTGCTGCTTTGATTTGTGTTTGTCTAGTAATCCAAAAATTGTAAAAAAAATAGTTATCACATCATATTAACTTAACATTAGATTAACATTAACATTATTCTTAAGATAAAGTTACGTTCCAAAAATTGACATAGGACTTTAAAATTTCCATTCAATTCAAAAAGCGTTTCCGGTGCTATAACTCTTTTTTCCTTCCGCTATTGCCCTTTCAGTTGGTCATTGATAAATTTTGAATAAAGCATTTATTCATATAACACAAATTCTTTCAAATTCGAAAATCTAACTTGCACAAATTGTTGACGTCACTACCCGAGAATTATGTCAGGTCCAGATTCTGAGTTAAAACTCGTGATTCACACGCTAATTCTTTTCCAACAAAAGACTCTATCATCTGGTTTTTTTCGTCATCTAAAAAAATGAAAAATGCAGCAAAAACACAAATGGACATATATGTTATTCATTGAATATAAAACTTTATTTGATGAATATAAAGATTTGGGAAACTTAAACAGCCCTTTATTGCTTGTACCTTTTGGGCATATGTTTCTAAAATGTTTTATGCTGACACCAAACAAAAAATCAATAAGCCAAGAATAAACTAAGGGGATTTTCATATTGAAAAAAATAAATAATTGACATATATTACAAATATTTACATTAATAGGAATATATTACCATTGGGTAACGGAACATACACCCTCATGCCCCGTCGTCTTAAAATAGCTTTGTCGATATTCCATGGTGTGTTTGTGGCTCCGATTATGTATATATCTGAATCTTTGCCGAAACCTGAAACATATATGTAGTTCGACATTTCAACATAAACCGATTATTGTGTAAATATTGATACTGGTCGCATGAAAGCAATGAGCTCAACCTAGAGTTTTCAAAATAGAAATGGAAACACCAAGGGTCGCTTAAATAATGGACCATTGCAGAAGAACGAGCCTTCTCAAGTTATTAAAAATAAATTAGCAAAAAATATTATTCAATCACTGCTTAAACTTTTTATTTAAAAAAAAAGATGGAATACTGAAATCATTCTATGAATATTATTTTTCCTAACCGCTCATCTCTTGGAGTAGCTGGCATATGACCTGATTGTCGTGGTTCGACGAGTTCTTGCCTCCTCTATCCCTTGAAGAGCAGATCGAATCGATTTCATCCATAAAGATGATGCATGGCTGCCTATTAAGCGCTTTGAAGGAAAACAAATCATATATTATATAATAACACTTTCAACATCACTTAAAGCTACAAATCTAAATCATTATCTGACACTTATTCAGATTAATCTTGATTATGGTTTAACGTGACAAAAATCTATTTGAAATACACAACACTAAATTAATCTTTGGCAAATAATACTAAATGTTTTAGAAAAAATAGTGAAAACCATAGGCCTTCGGAGCATGGATTTTTATTGTAGTATATTTCATCTTAACAGACATACCAAACATACCAAATGAAAGAGGAGGCTTATAATCTTAACGCTTTCTCATATCCATTTGGATAGGAGGTCTTTGGAAGATACACAAAGAAATGATAGTTCTGTGGCCACTGCTTTCGCCAGCATTGTTTTTCCTGTCCCCGGGGGACCATATAGCAGGAATCCCTTTAACGAAGACAAAATCTCAATTATAATTATGGTTCTCGATGAATTTCGTTCTTTTTCATACCTGGAAAGAACATATATTGTAGTTATGCTTAGTGGTATAATTTTGAAATATATCAGACATTTAATCACCTATCATTCACGCATGCACGAAAACGTTATTTTTTGAATCAGCAGACGGCAGTTAGACAACTAAACCAGCTAGACTCCACTTGCGGGACAAACTGAAGCATATGCCATTTATATATATATTCATGAACATTTTCGGACCCGCATACCTTAGATTATGTGTTATAAGACATATTTGCAATATAAATTTCTAAACAAACTTAATATAAAACAGTAACCTTAAATGGTGTTATTCCATCAAACTGTTGTCGGTTTTTGGTCGACATAACCATGGACTCAACGAGCGCATCTTTAGCTGAATTCTGACCGATCATGTCACTCCTGCTAATATATATATATATTTATAAATACATATATATTTTATAATAAACATATATTATCAATATGAATGTATAACAATATGGATTTTATATGTAATATATAACTTGATAACTGTGCGTGTACTTATCATTAACAAAAACGTAAATTTCGTTTAATTTATTTAGAAATGCAATTTTTTACCGAAGTAAGTCATTACTTAAAAAAAAATAAGATACAGTATAATGTGAAATTTTGACTTCTCACATCGTTGCCCTAGCATATTTGTCCACACAACGTATTAATCACAACGTCACGATATACGCCTAATCTTTCTGTGCTGTATATATACTAAAGTCCCAAAGTATCTAAAATTGGTTTAACCCAGTAAACAGAGACACGTTTTTATAACGTGAAAACCCCGTTTCCAGTTACGTATTTTTCGTATTATATCGAAACATGTTTTTCACGTAATTCTGTCCATCATGAATTTCGTGTTTTAAACGTTAAATGAAAACCGACTGAAAATGTATGGTTTGTACGTTTAGTTCACCTTTGAAACACGCTTTTCGTGATTATTTATGCATCATTAGTTGCAAGTGCATTTCTGAAAGATGCATCTACTTTCCTTCATCAAATACTATTTGTAATTTTATCATTTACCTTGTTCTGTCGGTCGATCTCCTTTCTCCTTTACATATTACGTTCAAGGTTGCTTTGATGTATATGCCTCTGGAAAATTATTTCTTTTTGTGAATTTGTATTTTCCATGGCCTCCAAGAATTATCGCACTTACTAAACATATACGAACATATCTTATCCAGTTTATTCGCATTGTATGCACTACTTTATTTTCAGGCCATTCCTTCTTTATTTTACTTTTTATTAAAATAGCGTCTTAAATGGTGGTTGTTTGTCCTCCTCCTTTATTCCTTAACTGACAAACAAAATGTAAGGGCAGATTCCGATGACGTACACAAGAAACACATACGTCACGTCACTTTGTAGCCACCGATAAACGACTTTACAAAGTTATAAACTTAGGTTTTAAAAACATGTACTCAGGAACGAGTTTTTGTCGTTGCGCTTTCACGAGTAGAAAACGTCGAACTTAAAACTCGACAAAAACGTAATTTGCACATTGTAAAAACGTGTTTTTGTCGTATTAAAATTACGCAATCACAAAACGTGAAACAAACGTTAAACTATTGTAATATATATATATGAAACCAAATATTCACTAATAGGAAACGTGGGAATTACGTTTTCTGTTTACTGGGAAGGTCAAACTAGTAAATTTCGACAGTTTTTGGTCGTTCAAACTGAAATTTCGACGTTGCACATCTGCAATATATATTCATTCACGGTGTGCAGTGTCAGAGCCCTAGGACAGAGACTTCATACCAAAGTGCCGCGGACAAATTGTTGTATAAATATCCCAAAGTATCTCAAATTGGTCTAAGTTCAACCCCGTAATTTCGACCATTCTTTGTCGATAAAAGTGAAACCTCAAAGTTGTACATCTACAATGAATATTCATCCACTGTGTGAAGTTTCAGAACCCTAGAACAGAGATTTAATTCCAAAGTTACACGGAAAAAGTGTTGTATACATATCCCTAAAACATCTCAAATTCGTCTAAGTGAAAACCCCATAATTTCGACACCATCAAACTGAAACCTCGACGTTGCACATCTACAATATATATTCATTCACTGTGCGAAGTTTCAGAGCCCTAGGACAGAGATTTCATACCAAAGTGCTGCGGACAAAGTGGTGTATAAATATATCAAAATATCCCAAATTCTCAAAAGTTCAAACCCCCGTCATTTCGACATTTTTGTCGATCAAACTGAAACCTCGACGCTGCACATCTACAATATATGTTCATTTATTGTGTGAAGTTTCAGAACCCTAGGACAAAGGGCTCATACCAGAAAGTCGCGGACAAACTACTGCATCTCAAATGTTAACAGACGGACGGACGGACGGACAGACGAAATGGTTGATAGCAATAGCCCTCAGCCAAATTGGTTGACTGGGGGCTAAAAATTAATATGACAAAACCGATTTCGCAAGTGCATGCATTAACACTAGTTGCGATTTGTATGGCCGTCTTCACGCAAACACAAAAGCTGGTAAAACAAGCTAGAAAACCGATATTTTCGAAAGCCACTTTTGTATAAAAACATTTAAATTTTTCCCCTCTGTTCACGCAAAACTTTCGAGATTTGTTTTTGTGTGAACGTGCCTTATCGCGACCTAATAAATCGAGTTTTTGTCCTGTACGTACAGTTGCGCGCATTTCTAGCCCAATAACTCAAACGCTAAACGCTAACAGATATGTTTTTATGACCTGTTCAATATGTTTTCGCAACATCATCAAATTGAAGATTTGTCACTGTATCTTTAGGGGTCAAAGTTGGCTTTACCCGTCTAAATAGGCATCAGCTTTGTTCTATGTAAAGCCGCAAAATCATATCTAACATATACTGGCCCGGCAAAAAGTCTGTTATATATTTATCTAAAGTCGCATGGTTCCATTGTCCGACATGGAAACAGAATTATTGTTTTGAATATATCTTGCTATGTAATTTATACTTTATGTTTCTAAAAAAATAAGTGCTTTATCCATATCTTATAATGTGGCACGGGATTATTTAAACTGTTATAACATTTTTCTCAATTATGCTATTCTTTTCAAAATATATCAATATGAAACAACTATTAATGTGTCATCTATTGCAAAAAAAAACTAAAATCCAGAGATATGTGTTTAAATTGGTGTATATTTGGGAGCAGTTTGAGAAACCTAGAATATGTTGCCGATTCTTAAATTGTTGAAATCTTTGTAAATTAAACAGAAGGTGTCCCCCTCGGTTCCCTGTCAATAATTAAGAGAGACATACATGTCTTGTTTGACACTTAAAGGGGTGCGTGCAATATTATCAAAATCGTTATCAATATTCCATTTCGATAGAGCGATGCAGACCATCTAAACATGAAAACAATCTTCAAAAGTAATATGGGTAATAAACACCCATAGTTAAAAGTCATTTTTGACCCTGCTTTACTAAAACGCCGATTGTAAACATAACCTTTTTTAGCATCAATCTTCTCTTATAGATTTTAAGGCTATACAGACAAGAAAACCCCTGAACACAATATGAAATTCATGTGCTCCGGTTGTTTAAGAGAAATGGCAACCTTTTGTGAGATATCCTACCAGAAGGGCCTATCCACAAAGAGAGATTTTTAGCGTGTATTAACATAAAACCCTAGAAACCGTCATTTTGAGCTTGAACATTCTTAAAGAGTGCATTATATCGTTGCTATATATATACTCTTACATGAATCCCCTATTCAATAAGCTTACATATATAAAAGGGGAAGGATAGAAGATTACATAAAAGTCTTCCATCCTTTCCCTTTTACATATATAAGCTTATAGGAAAGAAGACTCAAGTAAGAGCATATATTTAGGGACGATATCATTTATTTTAAGATTCTTCAAATATGACCCTAGGTCGCTTCGCTAACATATTCATCAAGACGCATTCCTAACCCTAACCGAAAAGTAAACGTTTTAAATATCTTTAAATTTAATGTTAGGGATTAGGCACTCATTTTCACTAAAAAGAGAGCGTAGCGACCTAAGGACGAAAAAAAGTTATAATGCACTATTTTGCTATCTAGAACGATCCCTCCCCTCAGGGGATTCAGGTAAGATATTGTCAAACTAACACGTTGTTCCGATAAAAAAAGATCGAATAAGCTTTCCATGTGACCAGGCTCTTAAAGTTTTTTCCTCTCAATGAATGTATAATCCATGATATGAATAAAAGAAAAAGAGAACGTCCCCACCCGTCCAAATGAATCTGGCTACCTTAGATATCAGAATATAGCGAACATATCCAAACCGTAGATCTATCTTTTAGTATAGCCTAGACCCCGTTTCAAATCAATGTTTGATAGGAATCATTTGTTTTTCATATGTGTTTCTATTAAGCGCGCGGTCTTAACTCCCATCCTCAAATAATCATAACATGCGAGATAGAACATGTGAGGGGAAGAACAATGATTTTATAACCAAACTTTAAACAAAATTGGAATTCTAGGCTAAGTCCAGAGGCACTTCCGGTTTAAATTAAGAGCTTGTTCCCATTGGCAGCATTTGAACTACACCAAAAAATTATATGTTTCGTAACTTTTTAATCTGCATATATATATCATGAAATAATCCTATTTTATTATATGTTTTTTTTTATAAAATGCAATTTATTCGTGTTTTTAGCCGTGCCACATTATAGTTCCATTATTACACAAGAAACGAGAGTGGTTGGGTCAGGTAAAGTGTTAAATCCCATAAAGAAATTTAAGTCACATCCAGAACCTTTTTAACAAATCGGCATTTACGAAATTTACGAAACAAGGATAAAACATGATAAAATTGATGTCTAATGGAAGGATAGAGCTTGTAAATCAGGAAGTCTATGTTTAATTTAAGCAACTTCTTAAAATGGTCTATCCACACATTATCTAAGATAAGTTTACAGTGCCTTTTTAATCATGATCAATCATTTTTAATAATGGACTGTAAAGGTCGGCTGAAGTATTCGGTCAACTCCATTAATTAAAATATTGTACAGGTGCCTCGGCTGCGCCTCGGAACTGTCCAATATTTTTAATAATGGACTGACCTCGTACTTTATCCTATACCTCAAATACATTACAAGCGCGCGTTCTAATTGATGAAACTAACCTTCAAGCCAATCTTCAAACCACATAAGGTCATGGCAACAATAAACAATATTGTTCTATCAAATCACCTTCAAACCACCTTCGAACCTGCTTCAAACCAGATTTAAACTGGTGTTAATATGAGTTCTACGGGTGCGCCGTTGGTTTGAAGTTAGTGGAAAGGCTGAATCAAGGCTGGTTTGATTGTGGTTTGAAGTTAAGTTTGAAGGACCTTTAAACAAACCCTTAATTTTTGTATTGTTAAAGCGATGACCTTAGGTGGTTTGAAGCTACGTTTTAAGTTTATTTTGATCAATTTGAACGCACCCTATAGCATATGAATCCAAGGGCTCTCGTTCACGCTATGTTGTTCTTAATTGAGGTCTTATGGGTTTTATGCGAAAAACAATCAACACCACCTTTTAAAATATCGGTTTTTCTATTCAAACCAAAAGTCTAAAATAATAAAAATTGTTACATGGTTTTACCCAAATGAATGAACATACATGTAATATTAAGTTGATCCATTAATATTTTGTATTTATCTGGACACAGCACAGTGAATAAAAATATAACAGACTTTTTGCCGGGCTGTATGAACACCATCCCTGGTATTATACCTAACTATATATCTAAAATAAATAACTAAAATAAATAAGTTCTGAAGAATTAGAAAATAACATCTTTTAAGTAGTTAAAAAGTGTTACTTAAAATTCGTGTGAAAAGAATGCTATATATTTTATTTGAAAACAATTGTAAAACTTCATTATGAAAAACATTTGTTTTGAGGAACTTTCTCGTTGAGTGATCTTACAAATTTTTGACCAATGAAGATACAAACATTTCTCGTGAAATGGGTTTTGTTGATGCAGTATGATGTATCTTTTACATCAAAGGAAACGTGTTATTTTCTGACATTTAACGTTATTGTATTTAGCCAGGTTTGCACTGAGCACAATTACTGAGGCATTGTTCTCGGTCTAAGTCCAATCAATTGAACGAGTCCTTTATAATGTACTGTTATCAGAGTGCAAACGTCATTTATGAAGAGTACATCACGAGCTGTTCCTCACAAAAGGTGTTCCCCAGCAAATTCCAACTGGCTTGGAGATTTTAAGGAAATTAGTTCTAGCTTGGAGATTTTAGCTGATTGAGGAACACTTTTTTTGATAACTTCTTTATTTTGAGATAATTAATGAGAATAAGTACAAGACAATTGATCGTAATTGTTTGCAATTGTCTTATAATGTGGCTTTAAAAAATACCGGGTTTCGTGCTTTTTTTCCGAGCTTTTTCGTTTGCGTGAACACGGCCTAATGCTATTTTAAGAAAGATTGATTCTGATGAATTCACACATCATCTGTATCTATTAAAATTTAATTTGGATAGAATAACAACCTTTTGAATAATGGTCCTAATTTAGTCTATGTAAGAGTCTCTATAGACGTCTACACGATCATTTCCATTAAACTTTTATCGTTGAATATTAGAGCCTGAAAACTAAAGTTAGATAAGAGTAATGGTGCGGACAGTGGGGATAGACGTCTGCGTCTGTGAATAGTCGATATGCGATAAGCATAAATTTTGATCGCCCGAACCAAAATACGAGGCATCAGCAGTATAGACTGACGCTCCACGGGGTATATTTTCACTATATATAATACCATTCACTCTTCAAGTTTCATGGACTTGTAAAGTATTCATTTATGAACAAATGGATCGGAAAATGTTGTGATAGTGAAGGAAAATATTACCATATGACCATATGATTTTACAGTCTGAATTATGATTGATAATTAAGCTAGATGACGTTTACAAAACTCATCATTATAAACAACTGCAGAGGAAACAGCTCTTTTCGAGTTGCGGTTTTGGTCAAGTTCTTTTTAAGACTTTATGAGCAAATACGAAGCTCTCCACTCGCACAGCGGGAATACTGCAAGTCTCCTATTGGTATACAGCTTGTAACATATAGTAAACCCAGCGTAATTCAAATTTGACGCAGGCTTTAAAGTCTTTAAAGCTTGCGAAAACTGCTCAAATAAAATGTATAAAATAGAGAAATAAACACATACTTAAGCCGGTTATCTCTGCGTCATTGTGTGCGGTTTTGCGTCAACGGTATATCCTAGGATGTGTCCCACTTTTTGAAATCTTACTTGATCCAATTAAGAAGGGCACCCCACGACATATTTTTCAAAAAGTTGTAAAATCAACTTAAATCAACTTAACAACTATGAAGAACAACAATATAATGGTTTTTGAACATTTGAATTTTGCAAAAAGGTGTTCCTTTTTTCCAAGCCAGCTGGGCTGTTTCTCCTTTTCTAGCCAGCTTGGAACAGAAAAGGAACATCTTTTGCGAAAATGGAAATGTTAAATATTACCAAATAATGTATTATATCTTGCAAATTATAGCTTATTAGACAATTGCAAGCAAGTTTTTAAAGCAACTTAGAAATAATTATTCTCACTAAATATTATGAAAATCAAGAAATTATCAAAAAAGGTGTTCCTCAAACTGCTCAAATCTCCAAGCTAGAATGA
>LQRL01128325.1:860-12214 GCA_001703475.1 Hydroides elegans
TCGACCACCGCGCCACCCTTCGCATCGCCATACGACGACACACTCGAATCCTTCAACCGCCACTCCCACTCCAGTTTCTGTACCGCATGCAACGACTCCGCCTCATGGTGATGCCGCATCAGGAGTGACTCCTTGATCTTCTCGTATTTATCATCGACATCTTGGAGCCATGAGAGGAACTGGCGTCCGTTGTAGCGTTGACGGGCGCCGCTTTTGTCCTTGTCGTCGTTGATAGGGTTGTAGATTTCTTCGTCCCTGAGTACGGCGCATACCGACAGGGGAGTGGATTGGTTGGCCAATGCGCGTGCGGCACGACCGTGCACGCGCACGATTTCTTGCTCGATGGAGAGCATTAGCTTTTCCTGTAAAAAAAGGAATCAAATTAAAGCAATTATATTAAATGAATCATACATGTGTATTAGGATGTATGATACATGTATATTAGGGAGGGAAGGAATCGAAAATATAAAGGCCCTACTTATTTTGATATAAGAGGGCTCAAATTGCTAGAGGAAAACCCGGGTATATCTAATGATTCTATCTGTTCTTACAACAAGGTCATCCCACTGTTTTGTGAAATTATTTTATATAGTTTTTTTTTAATATCGATAAATAAGGTTTCATACTGAATAGAAAAGCAAAGCACCGAAAGACACTGCCAAAGATGTGATTTCATATAAATAGCCCCTACACCCTCCCCTCCCTATATCACATTGAAACAAGAGACACATAAACAAAGCAAGCAAAATGATGAACTGCTCCTCGCGAGCAATTCCGATAAATATCACACGACGAAGGCCTATCTAATCACAGGGTGTCAAGCGACTAGTGACCCAAAAAATATAGGAGATGGGCGAAAATATAGGAGATTTAGATCTGAAATATAGGAGAATATAGGAGATTTAGACCTGAAATATAGGAGAAATATAGGAGATTTGACCTGAAATATAGCAGAATATAGGAGAGTTTGACCTGAAATATGGGAGAATATATTACATCTTAATTTGATATTCGGGCGCACCTATTCCAGAAAACAGCACTCGAGAGAAAATCATTGCGCCCTTGCGGTTGCACTCTTTATTAAAATGTACTCCCGTGTCAATTTCTCTGCATCATTTGCCTCGATGGCGCAGTCCGAATGCAACAATGTACAGGATGACCAGTCAGTTTCTGATTCCCTAATTTTTCCATGATTTCATCTGATTTTCTCCCTGATCTAAGATTTAAATTGGTACATCATAGCAAACAAGAACAATAATTAGTTTACATCATAGCGTCAAAGACGCGAGCCAGCATTTTAAGGTAACTTTCAAATATGCGAGCGCCGAAGGCGCGAGCGATTTTTTAAAAAGAGAACCCATATTAATTAATAAATATTTAATATAGAACGAAATTTTCACAGAAGTGAAAACAAAATGGAAAGGAAAACTACTAAATACGAATTTAAGGACCACAAAAATCAACATTATATGCATTTGAATAATCAAACAAACCCTATTTTGAACGATTTAGATAACAAATAATCATGTGAAGACGAAAATATAGGAGAATATAGGAGATTATCCTAAAATATAGGAGAAAAGTAGGAGACCCCCAAAATATAGGAGAATATAGGAGAAAGTAGGAGCGCTTGACACCCTGTAATCAATACAAATGAGTGAAGGCGACATAACCTTCCCAGCCCTTAATGACACAGGGTTGGCAACCCTCACCCAGGGAACACACCCGAGTTCAATGATTTGTGCTTGATAATGCAATGTCCGATGTATCATTTAACGGTGCATTGTTTTTGCCCCATGTGATATATGGTCCACGTTACGTGTGGGAAAATGGCACGTTGGCCCCGTGTTAAAATAGGGGAAGTACAGAAATAAAACATGTCTGAGAAAATAGGATTTATAAACAACATTTTTGCTTTGTGGTTGTATAAAATAGATAAAACACGACCCTGTAAATAAGGATAATCATTTAGCCGCGTTATTTACAGGAAATATCAGGCAAAAACCTTTGACATTTCAGTCGCGATAACAGCACAAAACATCTCGTATTTCTTTTTTGCGCTATCTACAAGGAAAAACAGGATGATGTATTTGACACAGAAGAAATATTAAACGGAAACATCCCGGCGGCACAAAAACTTATAAGTATTCTGTAACGATTCCCTGGCCATGAATATAGAATACGAAGAAGCATTACGCCGTCTTATTTACGAGTCAATGTCCATGAATACGGATGCTTTTGCCCTAGTTTTCTAGTTTCAAGAGTTATATTTCAAAATCCATTAGAAAGTGACCGTAAGCTGATATCTATCCATTTTCTGCCTGTGTTCAAGTAGATTTCAGAGAAATTAAAGAAAATCGAATACGAGAAGATGCTTTATGAAATGTGGCACCTGAGGGCTTCGAGGTAAAACCACAATATAGCATTGTTATTTTGCATCTGGGTCAACAAGGCCCATTGAACCAGACCCCTCCCATAACGTCTTCCTTCCTATATCAATCCTAATGAAAATCACCTCAACCCTACTCTCTTATCATATCCGCTTTAACAACTAAGGCATTTCTCTGAAGAAATTAGGTCCTATATGGTTTTCAAATATATGAACGAGGCCCAAAAACTTTTCTATAGACCAAAAGAGCCAATTTCACAGCCTAAGTCTGGACCTAGACTGCGAAATTGGGCCAATGAATCTCAATACATCACATTTCTACTCACCCGCTCAATATGATGCTGCAGCCTCAACTTGTAACGCGCCTGCTCCTGTTCGCCAAACACCTCCTTCATCGCCGCGTCAAGCGATTGCGGCGGCGTCAAAACGGGCACGGCGCCTTTACTCGCCGCATTGCCCTGCAGCACATAATTGCAATTCACCATCAAGTAATCATTAAACCCCTGCGGCGCCTTAGGCGTTATGACGGCCATTTCCAGGCGCCGCTTGGCGACCTTCTTGCGTATATCCAGGTACATTTCGTAAGGATTGGAGGTCTTATCCTGACACTGCATGCGCGGGAATAAGTTGAATTGAGATAAGTCCACAGTGCTGTTTTCCTGTTGCTGTTGCTGCTGGCGTTGACGCAGTTTGCGCTTGCGCGGGTGGATGTGCAAGTGCTCGTCGTCTTTGTTGTTGCCATGGTGATTTGATGCGGCGTTTTTATTGGATGAGGATGATGAGACGCCGTTAGTTGTGGCGGTGGATGGGTCCGATGTATCCATTTTGTTTTGACCGTCCTTTTCCGAGCCGGAGCCTTCCTTGCCGTTCTCATTGTTCCCTGAAGGAAGAGAAATACGTTTCTAAGGTGCTGAGAAAAAGGTATAAGTGGGGTACATCTCAAGTCTTAGATTATGGGTTCTTATATAATATTCTTAAATATTTATAAAAAAGTGTTAGTTTGGAGGTCTTAAGTTGTGCATTATCACCCACATGCCCCCAATGAAACTTGAAAACTATGTATGCCAAACCAAACCATTACAAACAGTGTAATTCACCCATCATAAATGTTACTTATCATTAAAACAACCGCCATTTCACATGCAGCGGCCCCACTAACCTGAGTCTTTCGCCGAATCGAGACTTCCATGGCCGCCCTTTTGCGAGCGCACCTGCGACCGCGTCACTCTTCGCTCACTCGTGTCTTCGCTTCGATCTTCGCCAGTCCGATCAGAACCGAGGCTTCGGTCGCCGCCTTTACTACTTCCGTCGCGACTCTCTTCGTCCTCGGTTCGCGCGCCTTCCCTGTTCGGGTGGAAGAGGGGGAGGATATAAGTTAGATAACATATAAAGGATTGTAAATGGAGATTGTTTACAGGTAAAACCTAATATTAAGGATTCAAGAGCCCTTCCAATGTTCAATAACATTGAATTATCTTATTTTTCTTGGCATTTCTTGGTCTTCAAAATAGGGAAGAAATCAAGTTGACATGATTGTACATAGGTCTACATAAGTTAGTCAACAGGAAATATGATTTTTGTGAGATAATGTTGGTGAAAAAAAAAGACTTCATATAATTTGATAGCAAAACAGCAATTTTCTGGCTGCTCCCGCTAATGCTGTTACGGTCCCCAAGGTTCACTCGGTCCTCGTTTCACGGAAATTCTCATGTATTATTACTCAAATGTAGTGTAATATGAGGCGTGTTATCCTACACGTATTTTTCATTAGGCTAAGAGCACTTTAGAGATAATAATTTCTTAGAACCGGAAAGTTTGCGTCGCCTTAATTAAAGTGTTGAAACGTTTTATAACAAAACGTTAAATAGCAAGGTGTTTAAGTGTAATTACTACCATTGGGAATTTCCTTCACACCTCTAAAAGTCAACCTCAATCACACCTGCTTGTTAATTGTATATATTATAAGCATTAACGCGCTAAACATCTTAATTTCAAGGATTCCAAGGACACAAAGCATACAATATGACAAACCAATTATGACATTTTACCTGTCATTGCGCCGTGAGCGCCGCGAGCTGACCCCATCTTGCGTCGAGCTGACACCATGATTCGAGTCCTCATTCCTGCTCTCTATACCACCTCCAACAGCGCCCGTCGCCGCCGCTTCGTTATCCCGCTCGGCCGCGCCACCGGAAGCGACGCTACTGGCGCGCGACGAACTACGCGAATTCTTCTTATCGATCGCCGAAGATGATGAAGCCGGCGCGCCGTCGGCTGAGGACGCCGCAGTGCCATTGGCGCCGACGCCACCAGCGCCTTCGGCTCCGTCCTGAGTCGGGTTCACAACGTAAGGTAATTGGCTACCTCGCGCGGATGCAGCAGGTTTCGTGCTTGAAGGTACGCTGTGGTTGTGGTAGTCACGATCCCCACGGTGGTGGCTTCGATGGTGACTGTGGTGGTGATGGTGGTCATTCGTTGACGTTGTTACTTTGGCCGGCATGATGATCTTAAGGGGAGGGACTTTGAGGTTATCTGATTTATCCGATTTGTCTGATTTTGGCGAATCGCGATCACTGCGATCGCCACCGCCGCTGGGTCGCGGAGATCCGCGGCTACTCGTGTCCCATGAGGATTTGCCATGGTTCGAGGATGTTGACCCTGCAAGAGGTGAAGCACCGGGTTGTGTTGGGGAATGTTTGCCGCCCTCGCCGCCTTTATGCGGTCGCGGCGAAAAGCGACTGGTGTCCGCGGCATTTTTCGGAGATATCTTACCACTCGATGATACCGCTGAATCCTTATCCTGCTTTGGGGAAGGTCGCGAGTGGTTTGAATCACCTGAGTCTTGCTTTGAAATCGCATGCGATTTGTCCTTGTCTGACTTATGTTGTTGTTGATTTTTGAGATCTTTAGCATCACCAGTTTTCGAAGATGAGTGCGATGCACCCGAGGAATAGCGCGGCGTATCACCATGTTTCGAGGAGGACGCAGATTTCGAAGAATGCTTCGAATCTGCGGCAGTTTTTGAAGACGACGAACCACTATCCATGTCGCCGTTATTCTTAATGGACGCGAAATGCCGTGTGCTATCCGCCGACGCGGCGCTTTTCGTAGAAGTTGAACCACCGGATGTAGACTTGACGCTCGACTGGCTCACGTCGTTGGAATGATCACGTGATTCGTGGTGGTCTTTAAGCGACTTTGAGGAGTCAGCGGCAGATGAAGATTGTGGACTGTGTCTCGAGGATGACGCTTCCCCCTTGTTGTGTTTAGACGAAGATTTATCATGGTGACCGCGATGGTCCGATTTATCACTACTTTTGCTCTTGTATCCACTACTGAGCGATGACGTATCCCCCTTGAAACGGTCCTTCTTAGAGCTGCTATACAAGCCCTGTCCCGGTGGAATAGAACTTGTTGGGGAATCGGTGAAACGGAACGGACTAGGGCTTCGCTTTTGTGGCGAGGGCTTTTTCGAAGACGATGATGCCGAATGACCCTTTGAATGATCGGACGTATTACTACTCGTTACATCACTTTTATTACTACTATGGGAATGGAATTGGGAGGACGAGCTTCCACCGGTGTTTTGGGAATGACTCGATTTGCCAGTCACTGAACTGCTGCTCGGGGGTTTCGATGGGGCTGGCGGGGGAGGCCCGGTTGAATCGATGTCGATTTGCAACGGATTATCCTCAGAATCGTCGCTATCGGCAGAGAAATGGGATTCTTGCGACAATTTAGGCATCTGGCTATCAGCAGGCTGATGTTTGGTTGTGTCGGCATTGTCTTTACCCCCTGATTGTTTTGTATTGCCGCTTTTATGATGTGACGAACGTGTATCATTGGCACTGCTACTCATGCGGTTACTAACCCCCGATTTACTACCACCGAGCACTCCCCCATCTGAACTGGACACTTTAGCCACGTTCGCAAACGTCAATGGGCTGACTCCCGTACTGGGTGGTCCAATGGTATCACGTTGACCGCTGCTAAATGCACTGATATCCAGCTTCGGGTCCAACATATCACTGTCCTGACTCGAGAAACTCGCCGGCGACAAGCGATCGAGCGCGCTCGTTTTATCGATTTTCGACGCGGCAAATTTACTCGCGCTACTAACATTGTCTTCGTTATTAGTTGTCGAACCCGCCGCCTGCATGCGCGATGCGAAGCTCTTAAAGCGCTTCGACGGCGGTGCGTCATCGTGGTGCGAATAACCACTACTTCCGCCGCCGCTATGTAAACCGGAAATGAGAGCGGATCGCTTGGGCGAATGCGTCGTATCGCGATCATCGCTACCACCACCACCACCACCGCGTTTGTCCTTTTGTTGGCTTTTCATGAGTTTCATAAGCGATAGCCTTTGCCCTGGTAATTGTGTGGACGGATTGGATGTTGTGTCGTTATCGGAGAAGTCGTACGGGTCGACTTTGGGTGGGCTGGGTCGACTGGTGCTGGTGGGTGGGCTGTGATGGGAGGAAGTGAAGAGACCGGATGAGCGCGGGTTGGGGCTGAAGAAGGAGGAATCTGTAAACAGAATGGAGCGACAAAGTGTGAAAAATAAATTAACACAAAAGTTATCATTTCTTTTTCAACAGACACCCAATACATGACAAAAATATATTGCTGTCTACATTTGCTCTTTTTTAGAAAGTATTTCAATCGTCTTGTTTTTATGGAAATTGTATACACAATTTACAATCAACATTCCTACTTTAAACTAGGTGATTGATTTAATTTTGAATGGTGTTTTGAATACGTCCCCATTGTAATTTTGCGATGGTTCAAGGGAAAACCTGTAGCCTATTTTCAGATGTTTTTGGCCAGCTTTTAAAAACAGTCCAACCAAAGGAATGATTTCCACCTGACGAACTTCTCGCTATGTAAAAACACCACATAAAGAGTCGACAAGGACAAGTTATTCCCCGGTTCTTTAGAAATCTTAGGGTCAATAAATAAATAACTAACTTGCTTAGAAGCGGACCGTCCTGACTAGGAAAAGCATATTAATGATTACTCCTGAACCAATCTTGACACCAATGGATTAATTTGTTAAAGAGATTATGATTTGCTTATTTTTCAAGTAGAAATGAATTCTTAATCAAAGAAGTCAATTACATGTGACAGGATTAAATAAAAGTTCATTAGAGGGCCCTTCAATTTCTAAAGAAACCTGGAAATAAGCCGGTTATTCGTTTTAACTCGGGCTATCTTCGAATTACACCTGCTCGACTTCGTCTCGCAAGTTAGTAATTCTCATACCGCCCTCGTAAAACGAATAACCTATACTTAGACACTGAATTTACATTACGCAGGGGTTAACACTATCAGCCTTTAAAACCACATGTTTGCCATGAATTCATTAATGAATGAATGAATGTTTGTCAGGAGATAATCGCTCGATACAGTGAAATAATACTGGATCAATTGATTGGTTTGGAACAACTGGTTCAAACTCGTGCTATGATTCAATAGGACTTTTTCAAAGAAGGGGGTTAACACTGTCTCAGTTTTCATGCACGCATACAACAATAAAATTATTACGCTAGGTTGCATGCAACCCCTCGTTATAATCGTAACCATGAACCTTGCATGGCCAATCCCTTGTTATTAGAAACCCAGTAAGCCTATATTTTATAACATAATATGAAATAAGTTTCAACGAAATATTCGACAAAACACCGCAAGGTTTTGGACAGTGTCCAATAGTGGGCCTTCAAATTAAAACTATCTTTTTGTATCAAGAATGAGTCTGATTGGAGTCCGAAGGCCAACGAAGTCGAAGAGAAGTGAAACGCGATAATATTTGGTTTTCAAAAATATTTAACTGACGTTTGTTTCAGAAAGAAATGGCCTAAATCAATACAACTTGTCCGTCGTTTCTCGGATAAAAAAATAAATGATTTGTTTTTGTTACAGAACTCCATGTCCTATTTTAGACATAGTTTGAACTATTCGCTCTATTCATAACTTTATTTTATCACCCCTTGAGATTTGGGAACAGCAGGACATACTAGATAAATTTACATAGTTTAACACAGACCGAAAATCGTCTATCTTCAAGAAGGGTAACACTCCACCCATGCACGTCTCAGACATTCCATGCCATCGCCTATAATATCATATGAACAACATTTAGTGAAACTAGTGTATTATACGCTACGTTAACTTTGAAAGCACGTTTATCAGTTAATATTATTAAATTCATACCATCCCCACAGGGGTTCACAGACGACAAAGACAGACAGGCAAACTGACAGACAGACAGACAGACAGACAGACAGACAGACAGACAGACAGACAGACAGACAGACAGACAGACAGATAGACCAACGGACATGACACAACTTGAATCTTGACATAAGCCAGAGAAAAAGGGAGGGTCCAACATAAATACAGAAAGACAGACAGACAAGACTTACGGACGGACACAACAATTTGGCTCCGTTCGAATATAAACCAAACGGGCAACAATAAAATATATTTCATCTCACCATTTTCCTTCTTCGCTTTGTCATCGTCTTCGGACATGCTTTCTGGTGATGTCGGTGACCGAATCTGAAACAACACAAAAACAAAAAGTTCACTTCAATAACATAAACAACTGAATATTTGGGGAAAAAATGTTGTACAAAGTTGCAAGTACACGACCTTACGACGTAGTTAACGGTTAATGAAATATAAGACTCCACATGTTGTGAAACGTGACTCTTTATTTATGCATGATTAAGTTAAAATGCTAGACATTTTTCAATAATTAATGTCCATAGTTTAATTATGACAGTTCTAGTTTACCTGTTTATTTATTCATTAAGATATATCCAACTGTAAAGTACGTCTGAATGTTTACACTGCAAACTTCTTATTCATTTAGGTCTTCTGAAACCTATACCACTAATCTCTTTATAATTTTCAGTTTCTTGTCACTGCTTGCAAGATTACTCTACTTCCTATTGCCACAAATTAAATGAATAGATGAATCACGTCTTTGTTTAGGTACCTCTTGACTTCCAATCTCGTTAACAAGAGTATAAATAGGCCGCCCAAAAAAACCTCTTATTCGATAGAACAGGATAGAAACCTTAAGTCATTGTTTGAACCAGATACCTAGACACATTAATGGCACAGAGAGAAGCAACGGCCCCTCTTTGTGTCTGAAACGCACACAACACGAGGTTGCTATAAACTTTGCCTGGGTACTTGTGTTACACACTCAAAACACACAAAATACCTATGATGTAGTCCGTGTATTTCGTTACACACGGACTGCATATTGATTGGTCTGTTAGGTTCACCGGAGACAAGATAAGGCAGAGCGAATGTGATATAAACACACGCATATCGTACGCTGACCTCGTTTCTCATCATAGTCAAGAGAAAAAATACTGCATCATCAGTATTCAGTATATCGGTTGAGTACTAAGTATCGATTGCTGTTGTGCTCGTTCTGTCCTCATTATAGGCCACAGCTGGTGTTAGTTTTAGTACCTAGCTGTCAGCAGTACTCGAAAATGGATCAGTTTGACTTGTTGGTCGACGGATGATGGAAAACCGAGAAATGTTGAAAATATTGGGGGAAAATACCGGGACATTAGCGACAAAATGACCGAAACCAAGGGATTGGGATAGCTACTTGATATTTCTATATTTTACAGAGATATGGTCGGTTGCACTGCATGGTGTTAGCCTCAAGAAAGTAGATCTAACATCTTTTTTTATTTCACTGCCAAGATTATTTCTTTCATACAGGTGGTGAAACTGGAAATTGCAAAATAACATGACAACTAAATATAGTAAGTTCTGAATTATATTTCAAGGTTAATAATATCTCGACTGTTTCTTGTCCAAACAGTTTGTCTTTACAGAACTTGGCAAATGCTCAGAAAAATATTGACAGAGACAACAACCTTTCATAAGTACGAATAGTTTCGATGTCATTATTTTTTTCAAAGAAAACACAGCATAAAAACATGATTTGAATTTCCAACAGCAAATATGAAATCGACCCACTTCACAAAAACGTAATCAAAACTAGTTTCCCTAGATTGTAAACCAATATTTTTGTACCCAGTCAATGAAATTCATAAGAATACAATGGGGTAACCTCTAAATCATAAGACTGTTCACATATTCACCCGACATTTATCTATGATTCTAGGGCAAAAATAGCTTTTAGCGCAACGATAAAGGCGGATATAAACCAGAGAAAGAAACGACATTGTCTGACCTGACTACAACGTAAAATCAATGTATCAGTCTAGTGACAGTGCCCCAGCTTACGTTCTAATTACATACATAGGTAAATCAGCGATTTGAAAAAAAACACGGCTAACCGAAAGTTAAAAACAAAGAAAAGAAAATGATTATGAAATATGGACAGGTGCATGAAAGTCTTCTTGCTGAAATAATATTTTCTTTTGATATATTTTTTATAAGATTCTCAAGACACCTCATCAACCTACATCGCATTGAAGCATTTTATGATGAAATATTTATAAAAACCACTTGGGTTTTCTAAACCAGCTGCAAAATAAAACCAGTTCATTAACAACCCCAAGCCATTAAACAATTCAAGACTTCATCATTCTAGTTATGAGACAATCTCCATCTCAGGTTCAACAACCAAGTAAAGAACAACGCTATAAAAAAAAACCATCTTTTATTCATTAAGCCGCATGTTTTTCATCTCTGAAGCAGCGGCTAAATAACTGTTTCTCAAAGTGAACAAGACAAAACGAAAACATGGCTTCTGCAAGTTCACAAATGCCATTTCGAGAAACCTTGTGTTTCTAATTTCTTCCTTTTTTCCCTTTCTTTTTTTCATTTTTTTTCTGACAACAGATTTCACTGAAACAGGAACTGAAACAGCAAAAACTAGACTTCGGAGGCAGCAGTAGCATCGGTTGTCTTTGTGGGGGATGAACCACAGAGGGTGGGACAAATTGATTGGGAAAGACCGCAGGAA